>JABXWE010009751.1:0-13863 GCA_014611495.1 Limonius californicus
TGTTTAAACGTCTCTTTTTTTATACCTATATTTTTTAGGAGTGTTAATTTTTTAATATGTAATTTGTGTATATTCCATATATTTCATTTAAACTGCATATTAAGCGAATATTTAAGCCATTTTATTGTGCATCCGCGCCCTAATGTCCACGCGCCCTAACGGTCGGCGCCCTAACGGTCGGCGCCCTAACGGTCGGCGCCCTAACGGTCGGCGCCCTAATGTCCACGCGCCCTACCGGTCCGCGCCCTAACGTCCACGCGCCCTAACGGCGGCGCCCTAACGGCCGCGCCCTAACGGCCGCGCCCTAATGTCCGGCTCCGAGATTACATTATATACAAACTAGAAAAAAACATTTCTTTGGCAATGGGATCCTTAAGATATAAGAAAATAATAACTGAAAATTTGACTCAAAATTGTTTGAGTACCGCAGGATAATAACAAAAATTTGAGTCCAAAGACAAGTTATGCAAAGGAGAGTAAGATAGAAGTGCAAAAAAATTTCTTATCACCTGCCACAAATCAATACTATTAGGTGGGTCAGTAATTTCTATTCAATTCTCACAAGCCAGAGAAGTTTTTTTTTTACGTGTTTGCCACTTTGGATTTATTTTATAATTAGGTAATAACCTTCTTCTCCTTCTTCTACTTTCAAATAGGACTGTGTCCTGTGTTTTCTGTTAATTATTGTTGGTATGCCTCTTGTGATGCTGAGGTCCAGCTATCCTTCCAACGTTTTGGAGGTCTGCCCAATGATCTTCGGGTATTAGGTCTTTGTGTTTCAGCCCATTTGGCTAATCGCTCCTCAGGCACTCTCTCCACATGGTCTCGCCAAAGCCTTCTTCGTGTCCTCGCCCATCTTACCACATCTTATATTCCTAGTTCTTCTCTTATTTATTCACTCCTTATCCTGTCGCTAAGTGTGACTCCCTTAATAGCTCTTAAAATTTTCGTTTCGGTTGTTCTCGTTATTCTTTTAGTAGCTGATGTTCCTGCCCTGGTTTCAGCGGCGTACGTGAGAATGGGTCTCGCGCATGTCTTAGAAATTCGTATTTTGCTTTCATTACTCATGGTTTTGTTAGTCCAGATGCTTTCTCTGACGCATCCACCAATTTTTGCTGCTTTATTGGCTTGTGTCCGAACTTCTTCTTTGACATATCGATCGCTTGATATGGTTGCTCCTAGATAGTTGAATCTTGATACTTGTTGTATTATATTGTCATCCACTGCTAGCTTGCACCTAATGGAGTCTTTTGAAATATCCATTGATTGGGATTTTTCATAGGAAATGCACATATTAAATTTTTCTGCGTTTATTTTAAATTCGTATAGGAGACGCTGTAGGTCGTCTTCATTCTCTGCTGTAAGTACAGCATCGTCTGCGTAACATAATATTTTGAGGGAGCGGTTTCCCATTCTGTAACCTGCGTTGATTTGGTTTACACTGTTGATGATTCGGTCCGTGATTATATTGAACAGCAACGGACTAAGACTATCTCCTTGTCGGATGCCTGTTGATATTTGGATCTCCTCTGATAGACCGTTGCTAGCTTTTACCCTCATCTTGTTTCCGGTGTTGAGTTCTTTTATAATTTTTTGGTATTTCCTTTCAATGTTGTTGAGTTCTAGGGTTTCAATTGCGTCGTTTAGGCGTATTCTATCGAATGCCTTTGTTAGATCCAAAAAACAGGCGAACATTGGTTTATTGAATTCTAGTGATTTTTCTGTGAGCTGCCGTAAGATAAATATAGCGTCCACTGTTGATCTATTATTTCTGAACCCTTGTTGTTCTTCGGAAATGGTTACCCTGTTGGAGGTTTTTTCGGCAAAAATTTTAGTAAATAGTTTAAGGATTGAGCTCAATAGGATGATGTTTCTGTAGTTCTTAGGGTCCTTCTTCTTCCCTTTTTTATATATGGGTATTCATATACTGGTCTTCCATTCATGTCGTACTGAGCCCGTACTCATAATTTTTTGGAACAAGTGTGTTATTTCCTGTTGAATATTTTGTCCGCCATATTTAATCATTTCGTTGGTAATATTGTCTACCCCCGGCGATTTTCGATTCTTGAGTTTCGCTATTGTTGTTCTAATTTCTTCTGTTGTTATAGTATCTCTGTCGTTGTTATCACAGGTTAGATAGATTTCTTCTTGGTCTTCTGTGTTTTCTTCAGGGTTGTTATATAAGGTCTGAAAGTATGTTACCCACATTTCTGGTGTTATGTTATTTAGTTGTACTTCTTCGTTAATCTGTTTTTTACTGTTTCGTAACATGTTTCAGATTCTTTTTTGTCCTCCATATAAGTCATGTTCCATGTCCGCCGAGAATCGCTCCCACTATTCTTTTTTTTTTGTTGTTTTATGTATTGTTTGTTCTATTCCTGACTTCTTTGTATCTTTCGTACTCTTGTGGTGATCTGTTATTAATGTATTTAATATATGCTTCTTTCTTTTCTTTTGCTTGTTCTTTTACTTCGTTAGTGAACCATAGTTTATTGTTTTTTTTTGCAATTGATGTTAATTATTCTTTCTCCCAGGGCTTCCATTGCACTTTTTGTTAGGATGACTTTTATCTAATTCCATGCTACTTCTACAGTGTCACCTATCTCGATGCAATTTTGGGCAAGTTTTTCGTTTAGTCTTTGTTCATACAGTGTTCTTGTACTGTCGTCTCTTAATGATTCTATATTATATTTGGTGATGTATTGGGGTTTTTTTCTTTTTATTAGTATACGTTGTGAGGGGAACTTACATAGGAGCATGCCGTGTTGTATTCCTACATTAGCCGACGTCAAGGTTCTCAGATCGAGTATTTGGCTAGGGTGTATATTTCGATTTGTGATTACATAGTCAATCATTGATTTTTGGCCTCTTGTGTTGCAGCATGTGTATTTATGTTGAGCTTTATGGTCAAAAAAGGTGATGTTGATTCTCAATTCATTATGCGTGCATAGTCCTATCAGTGTGTTTCCGTTTTCATTTACTGTTTCCTCATTATATTTCTGCATAACCCCTGGGATTATTTCGTTACCGATTCGTGAGTTAAAGTCACCCATTATAAGGATTTTGTCGTTTTTTGGTATTTGGTTTAATGTTTCCTGTAATTCGTCTAAAAATTGTTCCCGTTGCTCTCGTGGCTTTGTTATATCCGGTGTATAAACACTTATGAAGTGGTTCCTTTCGTTTCCTAGTTTCATTGTTATGGACATCATATTTTGGTTAAGGTAGCTCACCTTTTCCACCGAGCTTTCAAACTTATCATGTATAAGGATGCCAACACCAGCTTGCGCTCTTGAGTCTTTGTCAACTCCACTGTAAAACAGGATTTAGTTCTGGTCTGGTAATAACCTTCTACAGCTTAAATGCATTTTCTACATATCATCAGCAGTTCTCAAACAAAATTTTATTTTATTTTTTAGTTCTAAAAAATAAACTTAATGACTTTTGAAAAATGAATAGTACCATTGAATTCTACTTGAGCCAATCTACTTACTCTACTATCTACTTACTGGTTTAAATATTTGTACCTATTTCTGATACACCCTGTATATTACGGTACGGTACTCCATAAATAGATGAAAAATAAATAAGAAAAATTATTCATCAATGAACTAATAAAAAAAACATATTGTATACAGAGTATCCCATAATATGCGATTAACCGCACGAAAAACAGTGGAAACTTGACAACTGTGTAATATGCATGTTGAATACACTACGGAAATAGTATATTTCATTAGGAGTCTGGAAATAAGGATTTTTCCGTGCGCGCGTGACAAATTCTCGTGTGAGGCGAAGCCGAACACGGGAAGTCATGCAAGCACGGAAAAATCCATTTCCGGACATGTAATGAACGATACTTTTTATTATACTTATCTAAAAACAACGCAAAAAAGGATAAAAAGTAAATTTAGAACATTTTATTTGCAAAGTAATCATAATAAATCGTAATAGTACCAAACATGATTAACATTTCCATAGCAACGATATATTTATTATCGGCATTTAGCGCACGCAAAAAAAAGCGGAGATCGGTAAAAATTTTACGTGCGCTGTTCTGAAAAAGCCACCTTTACGTCTTTGTAAAAACAGATGAAAACAAGGTGTTTTCATATAAGTATAATAAAAGTATTTTTGCGGTTACTATGAAAAAAATTATAGACCACGTAAAAACCAAAGGCACTGGATACAGACTAGGAAATCATAACATAAAAATCATATGCTTTATAGACGACGCGGCCTTACTTGCAGAATCTTGAAAACGACCTACAAAAGCTACTATATGCTTTTAAGATCCAAGCTGAAAATTATAACATGCTAATATCGAAAAGCAAAACAAAGTGTTTAACCGTGGCACGAAAACCAATCCGATGCAAACTAACGATCGACGACAGTCCAATTGAACAAGTTATGTCCTTCAATTACCCAGGAACAAAGATCTCGAGCTATAGTGACCTTACTGAGGAAGTTAGGCACCAAATTAACAAAGCAGCCGCCATGTGCGGATGTTTCATATGGGAAAACAAAGAAATAACCATGGAAAGCAAGACCTGAATATATGAAGCATGCGTGAGACCCATTATGAAATACACCGCTGAAACACGAGCCCATATAGCAAAATCAAAGAGACTCAACTGGAACATCGGAGATGAAGATACTAAGGATAATTACCGGAAATATACTAAGGGATAGAAGAAGAAACAATGACATCAGAGACGAATGTAAAACAGAAGACATAGTGAGATGGACAAGGAATAGGAGGCGATTGTGGAACGCACACGTAAGCAGAATGGATAATGGCAGACTAGCAAATATAGTCAAAAACGAAAAACCACACGGGATACGCCCACCTGGGAAACCGCATAAGAGATGGCGCGTCAGTTGGCAGTCCATATCGTAGGAACAGGGCTAAATCCAAATATAAACAGGCTCTCTCTCTCTCTCTCTCTCTTCGTCAGACATTGTTGGTCCAGTACTGGGTATAGTCCTCCCCAGTGTTTTTCCATACATCTCGGTCTCTTGCAAGTCTAAACCAATGGCGTCCTCCCACATTTCTGATGTCATCTGGCCACCTAGCTAAAGGTCTTCCCACGCTACGTTTGCTCGTCCTTGCTCTCCACTGTAGCAGTCGGGTTGTCCATCTGTCATCAGTTCTTCGCGCAATATGTCCAGCCCAACTCCATTTTAATTGGGCCATTCTCTTTACTGCGTCCTCCACACCTGTTTCATTTCGAATCCATGAATTTCTATTTCGTTCCCTGAGAGTTACACCCAACATTTGCCTTTCCATAGCTCTTTGGGCTGCTGCTAATTTTTTGGCTATTCTTTTAGTGATTACAGATGTTTCAAGGCCGTAGGTGAGCACTGGTAGGACACATGTATCGTAGAAGATTTTCGCTTTTTGTCTTTTGGTAAATTTTCTTGACTTCAAGATATTTGCGAGTTTCCCGAATGCTACCCAACCTAATTTAACTCTTCTGTTGATTTCTGCTTCTTGGGGTTCTTTAACTAATTTTAAATTGGGTCCCAGGTATATATAGTTTTCAATCACCTGCATTTCTTCATTGTCTATTATAAACCTATTTACGTCATTGTTTGTCACGATTTTTGACTTTTTCATATTTAACTTTAAATCTGTCATCTTCGACTGTTCATAGATTTCGCTCAGCATCTTCTGCATCTCTTGCTCATCCGTCGCGATCAACACTGTGTCGTCGGCATATCTCATATTTGATAGATATTTCCCGTCAACATTCAAACCTTTCCTTTCCCAGTTTAGTCGCTTAAATATATTTTCAACTGCCGAGGTGAATAGTCGGGGTGATATCGTGTCACCTTGTCGTATTCCTCTTTCTGTTTTGATTATATTAGTTGTTTCATGTAGTTGTATTATAGTTGTTGCTTTTTTGTATATATTCCGTATTATGCGAGTATATCTGGAGTCTGTACGGCAGAAATTGAGAGCTTCTATTATAGAAACAGGCAAAATGCCTAAATCAAGAAGAAGAAGAAGAAATTACTATGGAAAAGTATTGTAATAAGTACTTATATTAGTTACATAATTGTCATTACCTAGGCAACTTGACGCGTTTGATAACACAAATCAACTATTAAACAACTCATTTTCCCAATAGGCCTAATCCACAACTAATTAAAGTAGTGATCAATCTTTTTCGGTACCTAAACACTAATTACTTATGAATAAAAAGAATAAAGATATCCGTCAGAAACAAATCAGAATTTAAAATGGTCTGTAAATTAATTGGAATTGTTGAAAATGACCATCACTAACATTATGACATTCAAATCCCCCAAATAGCCCCATAAATAAAAATCTTAGGGTGTTATATCGGGCGACCTAGACGATCAAACTATAGCACCTCCTCGACCAATCCACCGATCTGGATAATTATTTTGAAGCCAATCTCGAACCATGATTCCACAATGGGCTGGAGCACCATCTTGTTGATGCCACATATTTTATATAACTATCAGAGAAACATTTACCAATAGTATTTGAAAATCTTCATTTAGAAAATGTAGGAAATTTCCAGTGTTAAGACGATTTGGCAGAATAAAAGGACCAATTAAACAATTATTTACCATACCTTCCCAAACATTAATACCGTATCGATATTGATGACTTCGTACATGGGTTGCATAAGAGTTCTCGTATGCCCACACATAATTACTATGACTATTGCATCTGTCCACAAACTTTTTCCAAAAAAATTCAGATTATCCTGGTGTTGATTTGTAGCCATTCGCAGTATCTATCTCGTGCATTATAATTCTGTGGTAATAAGTGTTACATTTCTCCCATTCAATTACATCTAACACGTTTTCTTCAATATTGGGCTGTCTTACCCTAAATGGACGAACACCATTTTTTTTAAACCAACACATTCTCTCTCTCTCTCTCTCTCTCTCTCTCTCTCTCTCGTAGTCGTTGGTCAGTTCGTTTAATAACTGTGTGGTTTGGATGTCTTCTATTTGGATAGCATAGAGCATATAGCCTCGCCGCTGCATTGCAATTGCCACCAACATTTAAAGTTTTTACAAATACTATAAAATATAGTCTTTTAGTTTGTGTTCCTTCTGTATTATTTTAGTACTTAGATGTCGGGGACAATGGAAACGAGCTTTATAAAAAATGTCAGATTAATAATTATTTTCCAAATGCCTTCTATTTTCATAATTTGCTTTACAATGTTTTATAACCATATCGCATTATATTTGACCATCGCTTGTTTATATTCTATTAGTTTCTGTTCATTTCCTTCGATCCAATCTTGATGATTCCCCAACATTAGTTTCAGTTCCACAAAACAACCAGAACGTATATAAAAAAATTCCAATCTCCTCTTTTTTCTGATTGATTTGTAATATCAATTCTAATTCGCGTCCTTCATTGGGTTATTTCTACCAAAAATAAATTTCCCCATTCGCTACGCTTTATAGGAATTCCATTTTTCCAAAGTCATTCCGTTTTGATGAACTGCGCTTATTTGCCAAGCTTTTTTCCCACGTTAAGTATTTATCTTTTGGGGGCAATCGGAAGCGAACTTTTATCTGTTTAACTTTCTCCCGACATCCATCTCCTATTCTTTGCATATCATGAACAGGTCTGCTGTAACTTTTCGCTGAAAGAGGGATAAAGCACGATCCGACTATTTCGAAACGAAACATGCGGCTTTAACCTTTTTATGCAAGAAACAATAACAGAACCCGAGCGAATAAACCAAAATCCGCATTTCGGAGTGAAAAATAGTATTTTCTTGCGGACCTCATAAATTTTATTCACGTATTCATTTCTAGTGCGGCCTGACTTTATAGTCACTGTTATTTTTATACTTCGCGCGCGAACTGCAAAAATAGAATAAAAACTTAGTGCGGGGGTCTAATGAAAAAACGAGAGGAAAATCCTAACGCGTAAGGCAGAAAGAGAAGTGCAATCGCGAGGAGAGAGAGACCACCCTATCATAGATGCCGTATTGTTTTTGTCACGTAACAATGAGTCCGACTAGACACAAGGAAAATCGTAAAATAAAAAAGTTATTTTTTATAGCTTCTTTATTTTTCATGCAATTTTGTGATTAGTGACTCGGTTCTTAGTGAAAGTGGGATGCTTTTTTGGGGCTTTGTGAGCGGTTAATTGGTAATTAAATTATAAGCCCGGTGGAGCTTCTGAAGTTGATGGAAATTAAACATCTGTAAAGCGAAACTTTTCCCCATATTGTTGGTTTAAATCCGGCGGCGGTATTTCAGTGCACCAAGTACCTTGAACATGTTTTTCTAAAATGCGAGTTCTCGTAAACGTAAATAAAGGCTGAAGCTTAAAAAGCTCCAAGCATCGAATTCTGGGCTCGTTAGTCGCGCCGCAAAGCTCGATAAGCTGCTTCCTTTTGAATAGATTAATCTGGATAATTCCCTAAATCCAATCGCGCTAAGAGGACTTCCCCAGTCTGTATAAGCCTTCCTGCCTTCCTGTTTATATCTCCTGTGCAACATCGTTTGTTATTTTTCTTTGCTATCACCCGTAAGATACTCGCTCGGACTGAATAATCCTACTCGGATTCGGACCATTTGTTTTAACTCGGCATTTTTTATGATAGTTTTTGCTAGATGGATTATCCGGGTAATTATATCGACTGCTGGGAAAAAACAAAGCAAAAAAAGGTGAAAAGCTCGAAGTAGATTGATTCGGACACGGTTTTTCACTCAGGGTGCCGAGGCAAAGATAGATAGTTTGGATAAAAACAAGAGGTGCAATTGAAGCACTGAAACACTGAAAATCGGAATTACAGCTCCATCTATCTTGTCGTTTTTTGTAACTTTAGTGATTTTTACCACCAGTCTGTTTCAATAGCAGCAAATCGCACGTTTTTATCCGTATAAAGTAAAATAATCCTGCTCGTTAGGAAATTATTTTTAATAAAAAAATCAATTCAGTCATAAATTTAGGTAAATAGGAAATTCAACGAAAGGGAAATGAATTCCAGCGTGCATTCTTAACATGGCTTTAGAAAATATCGGAAAATTCTTTGAAGTGTATCTGAATGTCCCAGATTGCAAAGGAAGGATGGTAGTTATTTCAAAGAATTTTAACTTCGCATATTTTTTGACATGAATTTAATATGAAAGCTTTAGAAAATTTCGAACAATCTTTTATTGCTTTATCGTTTGTATACGTACTTAGATATTTTCAAAACTTAAACGTGTTTCTAATACTTTATGTGATACCACAAGAAAATCAGGTAGATTCTATTTAGGTCTCCAGCCAAATAACTTTTTAGGAACAACTTTGATGAAAACTGAAAGTGTACTTAATCAGAATTAAAACTGACTTACAATTCGGTTAAAATAGTCTAATTTCGTTCTAACTATCCTATCTACAATTATTATATACATTCAGTAACAAATCATACATTTCTTTGTTCGTTCCTCTTGAACACTGAAACGGATTAACTCTGACTCTGAATCCAAATTTAACTACAAAACTGCCCTTTTCTCAGTTAAAACTACATTCTAAATGTAAAGCTTGTGATTAACCGAAGGCTGTTTCATTCGAATTTGAATCTGATTCATTTCTACACCCAAGTGGAGATTAGGATTTTCTAATGCGATTTAGAATAAATCTCTTGCAAGCCAGATTTTAATAGCAGATGTCCAAATGCAGATGTGCGCTGTTATTGTTTAGTTAGTTACAGTTTTCCATTCAATAAACAAACACGTTCTCCCAAAAGCTTGTTTTAATCTTGTATTGGAATCTGGTACAATTGGACAATTGTCAAAATTTACTACAAGAAATATATAAATTATCAGAAGATTTAAACATGCCAGAACCTTTTATTAGGGAATTATTCATATCTAAATTGCCATTAGATTTAAAGATTCAACCATTAAATTCCGCCGCTCTACCATTGAGGGTGTAGCAAATCATCTCGATACGCTTTACACACTTTTACATTTAATTTCACAAAAACAAGATACATTACGTCAAGTTGACAATTGCGATGACAATACCGTTTATAGATCAGTTTCATCTAACAAATTTTGGGAAAAATAAGTATGCAACGCCACATAATCGTTATCAGAGACCTCCACCACGTTACGAGCGGCATTGGAATCCTCAACTTTCCATTAGAAATCGATTAGCTCAGCCGCAAAATTCATCTTGCACCTACCATTACAATTTTGGTAATAAAGCAAGAAATTGTAACGGTCCCCCTTGTCCGTTTTCAAAAAAGTAGGACCAAAGCCACAGAATTGTACCACTATTGCTTCACAAATTTCAAAGGGCACTCTTTTAACTGTGCAGGATGCTACTAACATACATAGTTTTCTTAGTTGACACAGGTTCTTCATTTAGTTTATTGGCACTCTCATTTAAAAATTCAACTTTTCGTCGAACTCCAATTTCACTATTAGCCGCTAATAATCCATTCATACCGACTGCAGGAACGATTCTTCTAAATCTAAAATTCGGTTTCTTAAACGACCAAACTATCTCTTGGCAATTTATTTTGGCAGACATCAATATGCCGATTCTTGGCATGAATTTTTTACAGCATTTCAATCTTCTAATTGACCCGTCCGTAGGAAAGTTATTTTCGCGACCTTCTGATAAACAAGTACTGTTACTTGACGCAGAATCTTGCACTTCCACGATCCTTCGTACTAGTCAGTTTTCATCTACGATTAAACGTGATCTTCCTTCTTCTTCGGAATCTTCAGCTACTTCTGGCGATTGTTATCTTCATGTTAAACAGCTATTGTCAAAACCTACGCTTAAGTCCGACACATCTCACTCACTCTCACCTCACAGTACCTTCAATGTTGTTTCTTCACCAACGTAATCTTCTCATTCACCTCTTCAATTACCAAAACCAAAACCTTCTTTAACCCCTCAAGCAATTACTCCAATACTAAAAAATGCCAATATTCGAGCATTACTAAATCAATTTCCCGACATTACCAAAGATTTCAACATTAGCAAACCAATCTTACACAATACGTTCCACAGGATTTAAACTGTAGGTCCTCCTATTTCAGCCAAACGTAGAAGGCTCAACCCTAACCAATTGCATTTTCTTGAAGGTCACCTGCAAGAGCTTTTAGATCAGGGAATCATCCAACCCTCCAGCAGTCCCTGGGCAACTCCCATGCACATGGTGGCCAAACCTAACGGTTCTTGGCGGATGGCCGGCGATTATAGAAGACTAAACGCTGTGACTGTTCCTGACTGTTTTAAGATCCCCTCCCTTTCTGCAAGATTTCTCAGCTAAGCTGGCTGGATCACGAGTCTTCAGCAAACTGGATCTGAAGAAAGCATACTTCCAGATACCAATCCAGCCCGAGGACATCCCGAAGACTGCCATCACCACTCCCCTAGGAGCTTATCAATATTTAAGGTTAAACTTTGGTTTGCGGAATATTGCTGCTTCTTGATCCAGGTTTATATCCGAGGCTCTTGCGATGCTAAGTTTTGCATATTTTTATCTAGACGATATATTAATTTTTAGTAAGAATGATGAGGAGCACATTCACCATCTCAAACTTGTATTTGAACGCTTGCAAAAATTTGGATTACTTCTTAATTTGGATAAATGTGCATTCGCGGTAACGGAATTAGATTTTTTAGGCCACCATGTTTCACGTGACGGGATTTCTCCACAAACTTGCAAATTCAGGCGGTACAACATTCACACTCATTAGTTCTAACACCTACGTATTTAAGGCCATTTCGGGTAAGGGGACGTTCGCAAAAATATACACTCATTGATTATGGTAGGGAGGGGAAGGTTTCAGTCGATAGGCTCAAACCCGCCTACACTTGACATCATACCCACATTCGCCGTTTTTTTAATTGAAGGTATTCTATACCATTTCTTTTTTGATTCTATTGTGGCGTATTGAAATCTTTTGATGTATGTAAACATTAATTTTTTGCAGCTTTTTGTTATGCACACAACCTTTTTTTGTTTTTTCTGTTTTCAGAACTCACCCACTTTTCCGTCCCACCCTGTTTTCCCGTTCCAGTTCAATTTAACTTAGCTTTAAGGACCTTTTGTATTATTTCTATCATATTTGTATTAGCCTTAAGTTTTTTTATTGTTCAATGCCAATTTCTTATTTTTAAGGATCGTTTAAAAAATGTTTTCCACATAAAGGGTTTTTTAACTACCACAATCGTTCCAAATTTTTGATTACCTCTATAATGTGGGTCCAAATTTTGTTTCGAACACGTCATTGTGGAAGTTTTCCCTTTAATATCCGCTTTTTTCTTTTTTTTGGAGAGAGTGTTATGTTCATTTTAAAATGTGCCGCTTTATATGAATTGATTTCTTAATTTTTTTGCCGCTTCGTCAGAATTAATAACGTTATTTGAATTGTAGTCTTATTTCGGGTTACCATTTTCGCTATTTTGTTTTGTCTTGAAAATTGAGTTATGAAAGGCCAGTTCCGTTAATCCCTTGAACGTTCTCATTGTAGGCTGATTTTCTGCCGACCAAATTCTCGGAAGTGTTGATCTCGGCAGTTGCACGTGTTAATTTTTATTGTATAACATTTCGAAATGTGGTGCAATGGTTTTGGAGAATGGAAATCCCGTTACGTTTTTAAGTCGGTCAATTTTACATCTCTGATGGCTCCGGTCGCCCGTACGGGGGCCGTAATGAAAGTCAGTGGAAGCTAGACCGTTGAGATAGACGGACGCAACTTCGAATATAGTTTTCTTTTCCTTTGTGGCGTTTCTGTTAATCCTACCGAATTACCGTTTGCTGTAGAGCAAGATTAAGTCGACTTAAGGTTGGATAAATAAAGAATAAACAGAAGGTTCGCTTAGGTGTAGGACAATTTAAGTTAATTGCTCCTGTCGAATTCAGTTCGGATCTTTGTGAAGTGAAAAGAAAAAAAAAGGAAATAGCGCAAGTGTTTTGCTGGAATTTGGTTCGTTCCTGTCGTCCGCAAAAGTCTCGCTTCTGTCTCCACGTTAACTGACCTAGTTGGAAGCAACTTGGCCCTCTACAGGGGCGTACCAGCTACACCTCCTACCAACGCTGCCCCGAAGAACGTTGTCTTCCTCCTCTTTATTTTTTTCGACCCCGCAACCGGAAATCGCCGCCGTTGTGCCTGCCTCGTTTTAAGCCATCCACCGGAATTCAACGTAAAAACTTCCAGTTTTGTGTTGTGACAAACAAACCTTTTTTTTGCTCGCGTTAACTTGCAGACTTCAAATTTAACTTCACGTAATTACAAGAAAAAAATGACCTTCAGTCGCCATATGTGTCGATAATCTGTTTTATAATAAAACTACCAGATTATATTCTATTTTTGTAAACTTCAGCGTCACTGGTGTTTCGTAACTGAATGCAGAACGTAAATCCCGTTGCACCAGTGGCGGCGAGTTTCTCTGAACGTTCGAGAATTATAGTTCTGTAATTCAAACTTTTTGCGTTATAAGTTGTGTCATTTTACTGTACTGTCATATTTTAACCATTTCATTATACGTGTTTTAAAGTTTACTGTCTCTTATTGTGTCTTATGTACTTGTTGGTGTAAGAATTTTGGAAGCTTTCAATATATAGGAGGAGGCACAATCACGGTAAATTCCGTTCCCGTAAGCTGTTGGCTACAACCAGCTGGATTTGGAAGTTGGCGCCCACTTATTTTGACTCGCCCTGTACACAACTAAAGATTTTCTTCCATAAGCGATTTTCACAAACTCCCCCTACTCCTCTGACGTAAGCTGTAGGCCCTTTTCCATCAAGCTAGTTACGAATCGTCGAAAAAGTTCGATTGGCCCGTAACAAGAGGGGGGGGGGTAAATGGAGTGCGCGCGCACTACATTTATCGGGTTGCCTT
>JABXWE010009757.1:0-30584 GCA_014611495.1 Limonius californicus
CAGGTCCTCTTTGTCGCACGCATTAACTCTACATGTTTCTTTAAAACAGCGCCTCTCAACCAGGGCTCTCCGGTACTCTAAGGTTCCGTAATAAATAGTGATGAATATGCAGTTTTTCTATCCAGGTTGATAGCAGATGTTACCTATAAATGTCACGTTATAACTTTTGACAGGTTTGTTAACTGTCTTAAAAGAAACCTCTTTGATCATATCACGTTCCCGTTTTGGTTTCTCTAAGTGTCGTTGTTTGTGGGCCTTTAGGCCTTTGCAGTAACATAATCAGTAAAGGAGTGTCGCTCTTCACAGACATGTTGAGTTGTCCACTTGCTTTATCATGGTTAGATGTTTTTACAAATGACTATGTCCAGTAGGACGTTTCTCTGGGTTCTCCCTTCCTAAACGTAGTTGTCTTGTCGCTCTCCTCGATGGACCTCTGTTAAGAGACCTTAAGTACCTCAAGCCAGAATGATCGTCCCAGTAGTCAAGATACGTTTTTTTTTAGTCAGTTTGCGTACGTTATTTCGATATTTCGTTTTGGACCCTGAACTTTTGTTTCGCTTCCAGCTAGTTTGTTCGCTTGTTCATTGCCATATTCTCCTTGACATTCTAGTAGCCATATCAAACATAGTTTGGTATTTTGCATTAGTTCTAACAGGTTGACTCTGTTTAGCCTAAAAACTTGACTTTAAGATAAGGGCAAGAACTGTGTGGGCTGCTGTCTGATCGCACAGTCAAGATGAGATCTACTGACTATCCCTGGACAAATTCTAGATTTCTGTAAAAAGAAGAGTATCCTGCCACTCATAGGAGAGCATTAAATATATTACTACAATGTCTAACTTCTTAGGTGTGTGAACAAGTTTTTTCTTATATAATAAGCATCAAGAGCAAATACATCTTCTTTCAGACCAAAATAAAGTTTGACTCGATTGGATGTACGAAAAGGCAAAAATAGGTTTCACATTTGAAAATTAAGTTTTATTATCTAAACTAAATTAACTTAAAAAATAACATTTCCTTGACTCATGTATTTGTTCATATAACATTTTCTTCTTTTCTTTGTCTTGTTATCCGTAATTTGTCCACTGCTGGAGGTCGACCTTTTTTATATGTTTCCATGTTTCTCTGTCTGTTCTCTTTATCTTTTGCCGATGACTTGCTTGACAGCATCAAGCCACATTTTCTGAAGTCTGCCTATACTTCCGTTGGCAATTCTCGGTCTTCACTATATTGTTTTACTGGTTCATCTATCTGAGTCCTGCCTATCCATGTCCCTGTTTCAGTGAAGCAATTCTTTATATTATGTTTGTGGCTTTTGTTATTCGTCGAATCTCCTCGTTTCCTACTTTATCTCTTCCATTGCCCTTTGGGTAGTCCTTAAACTTGAAAAGTTAAAGTTAAACGGAATATTAGTATTTCGCAGGATATGTTGAATATTTACAAAAGCTATCCAGCGTAAGCCCCTTTATCGTATAATCTCATTCATTTGATTCTCCGTTTCTTGTTTTGTTTTGAGTCTCAGATATACATTATCAATGACGATCTCTGTTTCTTCTGAACTCATAATTTCTGTTTCGCTCATAGTTACGTTTAAACAGATATGTTTTGATGCATGTTGTCTAAGCATTGTTTCCAACTTTTCGGTATTGCTGCTTATTAGGATTATATCATCTGCATAACGGAGATGATTCTCCAGGATATTGCCTATTTTTCAGGTGTTTCAATGCAAACAAAATCTCGCTTTCACTAGTTTCGAGCATTTCTCCGAACCTATGTTGATGGCATGTTTTGTTTCGTCAGGAGTATTCTCCGTTTGCCTTGACGTATCTTACACTTTTTCAACATTGGCAATAAACGTTAAAATATTACGATAGTTATTATCTGTTTTCGTACTGCTCATGTGTGTTATATGGGGTATTAATTATTTATAATAATGTTTCGTGATTACAAATATGGGGTTAGTCTTTTGTGTGCCCTTTGAGGTCTCTTGAACAGGCAGTTTGATTTGATTTGATTGTCAATACACTTAAGAAAAACGTAAGTTATTTTTTGCTTAAACCAGCTATCAGAATAGTTATTTGTATACTTAGGCCACGAAATCATTCTTTAACGTACCGAGAGGAAGATTGCCGCCGAGGCCGCTTGCGGCCGAGGCAAGGCCACCTCGAGGACGTTAAAGAATGACGCGGCCGCAGTGTACACAACATTTTTTGTGCAATTGTGTAGAATCCTCAATAATTATTGATGAAATTCTAAAAATTATAATTTTCGTCGTAAATAGAAAGACGGCCGGCTTTCATGTTACCATGGAAATGAGATAAATAATAAATAATTTCTAAAAACTGTCCATTCTCATGCGTCAAAATAAATATATAAGTGACATTTAGTTTAATGGCCGTCGTTATGACAACGGCCGCGAAATTGAATTTTGCGGCCTGCATGGCGTACGCGAAGTTGTTACTTAGCGTACAATTGCACAAAATAGTTATTTGTATACTTGGCCGCGAAATCATTCTTTAACGTACCGAGAGGAAGATTGCCGCCGAGGCCGCTTGCGGCCGAGGCAAGGCAACCTCGAGGACGTTAAAGAATGACGCGGCCGCAGTGTACACAATATTTTTTGTGCAATTGTGTAGAATCCTCAATAATTATTGATGAAATTTTAAAAATTATAATTTTCGTCGTAAATAGAAAGACGGTCGGCTTTCATGTTACCATGGAAATGATATAAATAATAAATAATTTCTAAAAACTGTGTCAAAATAATTATATAAGTGACATTTAGTTTAATGGCCGTCGTTATGACAGCGGCCGCGAAATTAAATTTTGCGGCCGTCGCTATGACAACGGCCGCGAAATTAAATTTTGCGGTCTGCATGGCGTACGCGAAGTTGTTACTTCGCGTACAATTGCACAAAAAAATAGTTTTTTCATGCAAAAGATGTTTATGTCAAATATGAAACAAAAACAAATTTCAACGTTGGATATATTATTTAGATTTTTTGTATTATCGGCATCCGTGGGTTCGATAATTATATATTTTTTATAATTTGACTTACGTGATGCCTGACATATGGATATTGACGATATACCTTACTTAATTCATAAAGACACTTGACAAAATTTACGAGGTGTGTTCAATAGAAATCCTTCTTTGCTTTATAAACAATAATTCAACAATTTAGTTACAAATAATTACCGTCACAGTTAAGGCACCTGTCCTGTTGTTTTACTAACCAACGTATACCCTGCTCATAGAATTCTTGTGGCTGCTGATTGAAGAAGTCCTCCACAGCTATCTATCCTTCGGTATCAGACTCAAAGTGCCGACCTTTGAATACCCTTTTCAACGGTCCAAAAATATGGAAATCGATTTCGATTTCTTTCATCACAGTAGCAACATTAGGACTAGCATTGTCGTGCAGCAAAATGACCCCATGCGTAAGTTCTCCTGGACGTTTCCGTCTTATTGCTTGATGAAGCTTATTCAAAGTTTCATTGTACAGATTTGCATTAACATTTACTCCAGGTTCCTTAAACTCTATCAACAGGGGTCCTTCATGGTCGAAAAAAATGTTAACATCACCTTGTCTGGAGAAGGTTGTGTTTTAAACTTCTTCGGTGGTAGTGAACTTGTTTTCACTGCATCGACGATAATCTGCTGGATGGCTCGTAGTAATGGTACCAAGTTTCGTCAGCAGCAATTATTGACAGAAGAAAGACATCACCATTTTGCCTATGGTTTATCAGGTGTTGCACAGATAAGCCCATTCGCAAGCATTTTTGTTCATTAGACAAGAGAGGAAGAATCCATTGCGAACAAACTTTGCTGTAACCCAGATGACGAACAATACTATGGACAGATCCTACACTCGCACAAACAATTTCTGAAATGTCTCTAACTGATATTCAATGATTTTCTCTAATAATGCCTTCCACACATGCCATATTGTTTTCTGTTAATGCTGTACACCGTGCACCTGGTCGCGGCTCATCCACAGTCCAGTGTTTTCCATTCTTAAATGTTCGGCACCATTCCTTCACAGTTGGGTACGTAATACATGCATTTCCATACACTGCTTGCATTCGCGTATGAATCTGCAATGACTGCATACCTTCAGGGCATAAAAATTGTAAGACCGCGGGCTGATCAAACTTGGATGGATTTTCAACAACAAACGCCATTTTAAAATGGAACTTTTAAAAGTCAGAATCCATTTCAAAAGCCAGAAATTTATTAATTTGTTGGTTACAAACACTACTAACATAACAAACGTCATTTGAATTATTGCATTTGTTTTCAAAGCTAAGTTGATCAAAGATAGGTTTCAGTTGAACAAGCCTCGTAGCATAAAAACATAAGAGTTTTTTGTACATATGTGAATAAATTTGTAGTGTTTGCGTATATGTAGATAGAATTAAGACCTTAGGCTTCACCATAAAGTAAGGTTTTAGTCTTAATTATAATCAAACCCCAGAAACAAATTTGATACACTCCATGTGTCAGTCTAAAAATAACCTATTTTATAGAATTATTATAGAGCTTCGTGATTAGCATATCCATTCTTCGTAATATTTACCTGCCTGAAAAAATTGGACTAAAGTAGTACATATATTTTTGACTACCTATATTACTGCACATTTTCAAGATCTTATAGTAATAATTCTTGTTTTAGAACATATTTAAATAGCTATATTTTTATAAAATGACCATTTTTCTGGTCAAAGATCTTGATCTTTATTGCACTATTGCAAATTTAAAACAATTTGAAATAAATGTGCTGTTCGGCTACGAGTACTTTTTGTTTATAAGCCTTATGAAATTACAAAAGTAGAGTAATGCATGCAGAAGCTGTAAAAACATATTTGTACTTAAATCTATTAAAAACAATTTTATCCATAAATTATGTTAAGTTGTAATATTAAGTGGTTAAAAGTTTGTATTCGAACGTGCTCCACCATCCAAAATACTTACTGAACGTTAAAACTGATCAGTTTATAAAAATAACTAGATCTGTTGTAATATTTTGCAAAACAAGGCCTTGTTATTGTAATATCTTGATAATATGCCGTAATGTAGTTAGAACCACAATTCGTAATGAAACTCTCTGAAATGAGAATGACAACATTTGAACTTCTCATTTATCGTACTGTAGTTGAAAATAGTTAATTCAGCTGATGAAGTAGTTTTGGAGCAGACGGCATTGTAAAGGCACGTAGACGATAACAACTTATAGGCAACACTGGAGGGCATCGCATTTGCGGCACAGTATATTCGTATTATACAGAAGGGCTCCTTATAGGGGGTTTATATGAAGGGCTTCGTAAAAACTGTTAAATATATTTTGATGCTTATTTTTAAAAAAGTTACCCCTCTGAGGTTGCCTTGTTTCCGACAGTAATATTCAACATTTATATGCAATTTACACACTGCTAGCTGTAGTATTTCGCCCGGGCGTCTGAGTATATATATATATATATACATATGTGATAATTTGGCCATCAAGCAAATTCAAGATTCTAAAAATTCATAAAAATGAGCAGGTTGAACAAAATTAGGGAAAAAACAACAATAAAAACATAGAGTTTTCCATTAAATATATAATAATCTGCAAAATCTTCCACTACAATAGATCGGTTGATTTTAGCAACGAAGCGTTCTTCGGTGAGATCATATTTTAAATGTGAAACACAGCTTATCTATAATTTTACCAAATAAAGCGAAGGACGTACCTCACTTGTTCAACGAGTTTCTATCTAAAGAAGATATGTCGAAAATCAACGTAAGCTCATTCCTCATAGGGGGCGGGCCGCTATAGAGGTCAGTTGGATTCCGTACCGGAACTCTCAGCCCCTCTTCAGCTACTAACGGGAATGTTAGGATGGGAAAAACCAGGAAATATGGATAATGGAAATTCGTGGACGGTACTGTCCCAGCATTTATTTAAATGACCTAGAAAAACCTGAGATAAATGCTCTGCCGTTGAGCCACCTTCCTCGGTAAGATATGTGGCGGAAGCTGAGTTGGCAAAGCGCTCACTTTCTAGGTAAAACGTCGATAATAACTTGGGTTCGATGTTGATTAACAAAGCAATGTGTGGAAATTCTGTGCTGCAACCCAGTCTTGACAACTGGGAGTTTCAATGTTTTAATATTTTCTAAAGATTTTCTTGACCTAATTCGGCGCTAAGCGTCCCCCGTGCTTCTACCTGCCTGCTAAGGAGAATTACGTGATAAATAAGAAGCCGGTATCTAGCAGTGGATGATAAAGGCTACTAGCGATCTACATAACATGGTTGTAAAATCCTACTTTTAATACAATTATTGTCTAAATATTAACCGAACATCTAACACTAAGTTACATTTTTTCAACCAACAGTTAAGGCAGAAGAATTTAAAAGCCAACATTTATTAGTAAAAGCAAGCAGCAGAGGACACTTTGTTTATTTTATATAATATACGTATAAGATATATTAGTTGCAGTCCTATATGTTATTCTTGCGAATAAAATGGAAACTGTTTAAATACACAAAATATAGTTTGTGTTAAATATAGAAAAAATAAGTAAATCCATTTCGAAACACAAATTATTTAAATCTAGACTACTCCATGAAAACAAACGTGAGAAATTAAATTACTGATCTATTTAATGAAGAAACTTTAAGATATCTAACAAAAAAATTTAAAATGTTTATCTTTTAGTAATGCGATTCTCTCTTGTAATATGTTTCCTTGCCCTTCTAATGAATATTTCATTACGATACTTAAAGCTAATATTATAATGAAGGCTGAAGTGAAAATTAATAACACAATTATGATATAATACTGCTGCCAGATATTATTGTAAGATCTATACTATAAATATGCTAAAGATTTTTGGAGAAATCGCAACTCACCCTGTCAATAGTAATAAAAAGAAACACTCCGTTTTGCTAATAACTTGCGTAAATATACGATTTTACAGGCGTAACATTTATATCTAACGTTCTACATCGGATTGGAAAATTGTGCGAGGTGGATTGAAGTACAATATTTTTAGGAATCCGCTTAGTAATGTTGGGGTCTCAGATTAAAACCAGAATTGACGTTTTACTCAGAAAACGAACGCTCCACCAACTGAACTACTTAGTGATGGGCATAATCAGATGATTTCAATAATCGAATGATTAGCATTCGAATGATTATAATAATCGAGATATTCATTCGAATGGTCCATTCGAATTAAAAAGGCGCTCATATTTCGGCAATGCGAGAAATGTCTCGCATACTTTCGAATGATGACTCCCTCGCACTCGAATTGTTTTTTCTGTTTCCGACTAGATTCTGTTGTGTGCTTATTTAAATTTCGTTACATTGTAAGAATAACCTGATTGTAAATGCCGTTTAATGGTTTTCCGTGTTATATTATAAGTTATTAAAAATAACATTTCTAATTATTTTATTATAATTGATTAATGGTTTATATCTTCATAAACGCTATCATGACGACCAATTTAACTACTACATTATTTAAACGGTAAGATAATATGAAAATCCGGATAGATTACTAATGATCAAAAAATTTGGTCATTTTCATATTTTTAAACAGTGACAAATTGCTGGAATTATTTTATTTATTTATCTAGTTTATGCCAATAATATATTTAATTGAATAATAATGAATCTAAAAATTCTATAATTAATACTTTTAAATTTAAAAACGGAAAAGTAGAAATAAATAGTCGTAAGCCTGCCCTATTCGAAATTATAAAAACTTAGTTTGTTAACTCAGCTGCACATGCGATCCCATCATACAAAACAAGTCAAACATGTTACTTTGTAGTTTATCTTTTAGTATCTTCTCGAATTACAAATTCATTCAAATACTACTCAAATTATGTACCGACACAAACGATAATTCGATTACCAGCCGAACAATGAAACGAAAGTAATCCGAGAATTTTTTATCATTCGAATGAATTATTAGCATCTCGGTGATGCTGCATAACCGAATATTTCGAATTGTTCCAATCGAGATGCGCGCTCCAATAAACAAACGCATTCTAAAAGTTTTTATCATTCGAAAGAATGATTCGCGTCTCAAGATATCCCGAGGTACATGCATAATCTTATATTTCGAATGATTACATTCGAGATACGCCCATCACTAGAACTACTACCACACCTTAGCCTGCACCAGGCTACCTGTTTCTACCTTAGCATTAAGGAAAGACACGTGGCATAGAAAAGGCCGATGCCCAACACTGATACACAAAGGCTGTAAATAATAATAATGAATTGATACCAGATACAAAACTATAGAGGGTCATACAGGTACAAGCACCCTGACCAGTTTCAGATTTCTTAGATGATAAACAGAAAGCGGATGTACAGGGAATTTTTCATTTTTATACTTTAAAAAGAACGCGTCAATTACGCCTATTGTGTAGGCAACCAACTATACCGACAACTAAAAATCAGAGCCAAACGTCACTATAGTTGTGAAATATTTGAGTATGAAGGTTATGTTAATGCAGTGTTTATATTAAATAAGTATTTCACCCTGTATATAGGACGTAAATAATGACTTATTTGGTAAATACAAAAATCGACAGGGTGATGTTTCTGTAAGGTCTGTGAACATTGTACTTGCTTTGTACAACACAAATACATCAGTGGCAAGGTGGTGTAATGGTCAGCATAGTTGCCTTCCAAGCAGTTGATCCGGGTTCGATTCCCTGCCATCACAGACTTTTTACTTTCCCATACTTTATAGGTATAGGGTAAGTATTGAATTCATGAAAATTTTCGAAATCGAGATTTTAACGGAAATATCCGTTTTGGGTCTCTAGGAACCCAAAAAAGTGGTTTTTAAAAAATGTCTGTCTGTGGGTGGGTATGTACGTATGTACGTACGTATGTACGTACGTATGTACGTACGTATGTGACGCTCCTACAGCCGAAAGTATTGCTCCGATTTTGATGCGCTTTGGAATGCGGGGGTGTATCGAAAATTCATCGAAAAAATAAGCTTTTCAAAAAAATCCGAAACCGGAAGCGGAAGTTAAGCATGTTTTTTTGGTATCACTTTTTTCGTGATTACAATTTTACTTTTATCGCTGATAACGATAGAGGGTCATAAGACAAATCTGATAATTTTTTGCCGAACTCGCTAGCTTTAAAATGAAGGACGCTATGATTTTTTGAAAATTTTGAGTTTAACGCCCAATTACTCGAAAACGGATGAATCGATTCAAATGATTTTTATTTTCTGAATAGTATATGAAGGGTAAAATGAGGTGATATAAAAAGTTTTTTGAAAAATTATAAGGGGCCTAAATTACGAATTTTCAAAATTTTGGAAATTTTCAAAAAATTATTTCTCAAAAACTGCTCCAATGAATTTTTTTAAATTTCATATGTCGATAGACCTCGCAAGGGGCTATCGATATGTTTTTTTGAAGAACTCCGTAATTTTCCTGTGGCGCCCTCTACGAAGCTTGGAAGTTTGAAACTTCAAACTCCTTTAATTAATAAACGAAAAAAAGATAGGAAGCTGGGGTTTTCACTGAATCGCTCAGTACGTAATGGAGCATATGAATATGCAAAGAAATATTACACTCGTGGATATATGTAAGCGCACCGGCCCCCTCCCCCCCCTCTTTTTTAGAAAAATATTTTTTTTATTTTAACGGTTGTTATTTGTTTGCGTCAAAGAATCTTTTTCCGCGAAAATAAAAAAATCGATTTTTTTATGCCCTACAAAATATAATTTCCAGGGACTTAGAAAATTTTACCTCGGTAGCAACAGCGATCGGTACTAGTTAGACCGCGCGACGTATATAGTAGAGAATGAAGTATGCCTGGTTGCATATTAAAAGGAAATTAAGGGGCACCGCAGATATTTGGCGGGAATTCTTACAAACCTTGTAAGTCTGTTCGTTACGAGGCAAGGTTTTAGGATAGCACTTGAACAACCGTTTTGAGGAAAATAACTCTACTGTTGAATAAAGATGATATGAACAGTTTCCAGTATGGGAAAGTCCAGGGAGGCAGTCGCGTCCACTTATTTAATTATTATTTTCTGTTATAACTATTAATTAGATTTCTTCAGCGTAGCATAAAATATTTAATTTCATTTCTTCGGTTAAATTGTGATTACTTTTAGTTCCTATTTTATGGGAATTTATTACGCATCCCTCTGATTTAAATATTCTAACAATTGTTTGTATGGTTCGAATACAAGGAACAGGTCTTTCTAGATATTTTAGTGAAAATAAGTCTCTCACAGTTCTTAAGCTGTTACCATTCTGATACCACATTAGAATTTCCACTTTTTCGTCTTTACTGTACATGGTTGCATAAAAAAACGCAAGAAGACACTAAACAAAGATTAATTTTATTTTTTAACCTTGAATTAATTTAATTGTTACCGGCGCCGGTAGCGCGGATAGGTTGGCCGTATGCCTTTCACGCAGCTGTCCCGGGTTCGAATCCGGACGCCGAGGTCGGTGGTTTTTTTCCGAGCGATAAAAAACGCTAAAACGCAATTGTTCTCGCATAGCAAGTAAAATCGTAGGCACCGTGTCCAAGTGTTGTTGGGCACGTCAAAAGAACCCTCAAACAGGCTAAATTTCCAGGAGTGGTAGGATCGCTCGGTTAGCCATAGTAGCAGAAATAGGCCGACGTTAAATAAAACAAACAAACAACAATTTAATTGTTTTGGTCACAGCATGCTTCAGTTGTCTGTATAGTTGGTTGCCTACATAATAGGCGTAATTGACGCGAGCTTTTTAAAAGTATGCATAGGCATATACTAAAAAGAATAATTCCCTGTACTTAGCGCTTTTTAAATTTGTAAACTTTCATAAGCGTCATCTTTAATCAATGTGCAAATTGAACTTCTAAATTTGTCGTTACCGGATGATTTGAAATAGAATACCAAAATCAAGTTCGAAAACATCATCCAGTCTGCTGTTCCCTTCACTACATTTGTTTACTTAAGCTAACAAAACTTGTTGAAATTATTAATATTTAATATTATTCTGATTAATTGATTGTGATATCAAATAAGAAACTTTCCTAAATTCAATGGAGAAGCACAATTCCTGATGGCGTTTATGACAAAAATGCCCGTATTGTGTTTCTGCCATCATCAAACAACTATTCACCAGTAAGTTACTCTAGGACGTAATACTGATTTAATAACTTGTCAGAAAATGTGTTGCAACAAAAATATTAGAGGGCGAATAATTATAAAACTGAAACCAATTTGTTGCTGTTTAATTGTTCCCCAGAGAAGCTGTTTCATAGTTGAACCAAAAATCTATTAAGTACAGGGTGAGCAAATTTCGATGTTTTCATAGAGAATCTCAATAACTATAAGAAATATAGAAAAATGGACGCCCCATTTTACAACTTTTCATTGCTTATTTCTGAGCATAGACAAACAATTTCTACGTTCTTCAGGCTCTTTTTTGATAAGAATGCAGTGGCGTAGTAAATTTTTAACAAAATTCTCTGAAATTCGTGTTATGACATAAAGTTGTATTTTTTTATATGGAACTTATATACTCTGGCATCATGAAATAGTAGATTTTTCCCATTGCAGTGATATATATCATGTGTGGTCAATTTATTCATTTTTACTGTCCTATACGATAAACGAATGGGGGCGAGGATAGCTCAGTGGTAGAAGAGTCAAGCTTTGGATATAATAGTCCAAACGCTTCCCGGTTCGAATCCCTCCAGGGTCGGAAATTTTTCTAATTCCCTAGGTAATCGGTACTGGGTCGCGGTCGTCATTTGCCATTTGGGGATCCAATTAATGGCACTCCTCATGATACAATCGCACTAGAGGAGTAACAAGATCATATATACACAAAAATACACACACACACCTGCAAGTTAAGCATGGTTACGCACCAACACGGTAACCCGCAGAGTCGGGCCCTGTTGTGCATTGCACAAACTAACTTAGCCTTGTCTCACACCAAAAGCGATGGGCCTCTAAGGCCTGTAAAAGCTTCATAATAATAATAATAATAATACGATAAACGAATAATTGCATTTTCGCAAAGAAACTAAAAAACAGAACACGATATCCTATTTTGGATTCAAGCATTGAGTTTGTCTCGAAAAAGAGATCAAAAATGGGGTGCCTTTTTCCATGTGTCTTATAGTTATCAAAATTGCCTATGCAAACATCGTAATTTTCTTCTATAAAATATTTGATATTTAAAGAAAACAAGCTATCAGAAATATATATGCTAATCAATACAAGTTATTCTAATATCAACGAAAAATTGAAACATGGTCGCGATTGGAAGATGTGCAACACATCCTCGAAATGTCCTTTCTACATACCTATATAAAATTTAATGGGAAAATTGTACTAACAAACAACATTGGTCAATAAGAGTTTGTAGATGATTGGTCTTACATGCATGCAACATGCAAACCATCAACAAATTGCTTTTTAAAGATCCTACATATACCCAAATCAATTTCGTCATGTACAGGATATGATTTTTTTTAAATTATGATAACGTAAATTAGAATGAACACAACTCTCTTGAAGGAGACGGGAATTTAGAATTTTAACATTAGCATGTTGGGCATGATATATTGGACAAATAAGATTGACTATGAAGTTAAATATTTTCTCTCGGGATAAAGGGTTTACAATCATATCATCAATAACTAGGTTCGGTATTGGTGACTTAGCATTAAAAAGACGACCAAAAATGTAGACATGTGAAATCTGTTCCATGAAGCGAATCCACTAATCCGACAGTTGTTGGAATAGTACATTAAACGTCCTACCGGTGGTCTCCTGAGACTTCCCTAGGATTTTAGTATTTATTCAGTTCCCACTTAACAAGCCTGTTTAAATAAACGATACCTGTTGCGCCAATTCACTGCTTTAGACTACCTGGGCGTAATGCTTATATACGGCAAAGACGGTTTATTATTGATCACTAATCTAGTGCTACTCAAATCCGGTAAAATTGTATTGACTAATTCAATAACTTTCTTTTAAATATTCAAACTGATAATACATAACTAGCCAACACATAGTGATACTAATTGCTGTTCCTCTGCATGGTACGAAATAATATCATAATATGAATGTAAACTAGGTACGTTCTAATTTGTGCAACGTTTAGTGTATTTGTCATTTAAACAGCTTATGTGTAATCATACTACCTATAGTAAATTCCAGGTTGAGAGTGCAGTACAGGCGCTGATAGAACACAGTATTGCCATATTTCCCCAGAAAATTGTTGTCAATCAGACTAAATCCTACTCTTGTATTGCGCAATACCTTGCTCGACGGAGTCTTACCTGTTATCTTTTTGTCGACGATTCTCGACCTGCATTTTATTTCTGCTCTGAATACCAGGTAAAGTGTACTTTAATATACAATAACCTCTTAGTTATATTGGAAAAATAATTACCTAAACATTGCATATGCATATTGCAATACTATCGAATAGATTTCAGAAGCTATGGCAGTATCAAGAGTATTTACTTACTTGAGTAAACTTTATAACCTAACTATGGCAATACCTTATTAAGAATTAACTTTTCATGGGGATAGGTGGGAAACTAAAATATTCAATAACCTTCAGCACGCTGACTTTGTACCAACATCATGTTACGAAAAAACTAAAATCGGTAATACAGCAACATCCAAGATTAATGTGAAGATTTGTTGAGAACTTCTGATTTCTGATACTTATTTAAGTTAGAGTATTAGACTGTCTATAACTGACAACATGGAATAACCCGGTCTCATAATATTAGCATTGCCATATCCTGCCCGTATTGTACTCTCAACTAGAATTCACTATAGAAAAAATGTCCTAGTAATGTCTAGTGATGTTAGTTACAGTTTCGTTAGCTATCAAATAATATTTCCATATTTAAATTGACATAGTTGGTTGTACCTCCGTCTTTCAATTAGCGTATTCGTCACGGTACTATCCAGATAAAAGTTCTTTACGATGGTGGGCTTAGTTATGGACTCTCCCACAGTACGTAGAAATATATGTCAGATAAACTACTCGTTTAGTTATTGCAATTTTGGGAATTTATGTCTATTATATGGTAGATGTGCATTGACACTATGTACCTAGATGAAAGGCACTGATAGATTCTCTAGTAGAAGAGATGTTATCATTTAACTTGCTACAATCTTCACTATGCCACTAGTTTCTGGCTAAAAGTACCACCTAGATAAAAAATCAAACCAACGTTTTGGGGACTTAATTTTATGTCTACTCTACTGGTATTAACTTAAATTTCAACAGATGCAATAATCAGCAGCCCAGTAGGAAACCAAGTTACACGGTTTTACTTGGTAAAATTTTTGGGAATGTATGTCTTTTAACCAGCTTGTGCGTAACAGTAGTGCATAGATAAAAACGTTTGCAAGTACAATTTTTGCAACTACATGCTCTTTAAAAGCTTATGGGTAAAAATACTGCATAGATAAAAACGTCTGCAAACGTTTAATGTCATTAATTAACGCATGTTTTCGAAAATTAAGCATCAACACGAATGGAAGCTACCTTTTTAGGAGTAGCCATCGTTGGTGTGTCTGTATTTTAATTATATCACAAGTAATGGGCTTATCTAAATAAAATGTTCTACTAACATTTTGATAACATATCAAATAATATCGCAGTATGATGAAAAACTCTACACATTTACATGGTGCAATTTTTGCCAAATCTGCCTATTAGTTATCCTATACATACACGCACTACCTACCAGCAGTTAGATATATCTTCTTCGCTAACACCAAACAATACCTGAATTTGAATGGAAGCTAGACCTTCTAGTTGATACAGTTTTCAGCATATCTGCTTTTTAACTAGCTTACGGGTAACGAAACTATCTAGATCAATAGGGCCTTTTATTTAGATTCTATATGAAAGACCCTACCATTGTTAAATGCCGTTAGTTGCGGCCGTTGACAGTATCAACTAGTATCTCAATGTGGAAGAAATTACACTTTTAGTTGAAGTGTTAAGCATTTCCATGTTCTAATTGGATTGTACATAACGGTATCCCCTAGAATAAAGACTGTACAATCGTTTGGAAACGTTGATTATTGTTTATGTATATCAAATAACTTCCCAGTATAAAAAAAAACAGACTAATCTCACATACCTAGTTGAAAGAACAGCTGAATTGAAGTGGAAATAGGCTAGCGACGTGGCACGAATATCGGATGACAGGTGGACGCAACGACTACTAGAATGGAGACCCAGAAAAGAACTATAAGCCGTGGCAAACAGAACACCAGGTGGACATAAAAAGAGCTAGAGGCCTTTTTTGCATGAGATAGACGAACAACAAAAGGAGGTAGGTAAGCCTATATCCAACAGTGGATAGTAAAAGGCAGAAGAAGGAAAGCACTTGTAGGTGATTGGCACATCTGTTCTTAATCAGCGAAGAGTATATACAGTACCCAGATAAAAGCTGCAGGCAATGCTAAATGATATTAAATATTTCCTGTCTGAAGGTATGGAACATCTAACCATAAATGGAAGGTAGGAAACTGAAAAATCGAACCTGTTTAACCATGCCTAAGTAAAACAATTTGCCAAGGTTTATGAAACCTAATTATGGCCACCGTAGCCATACTATGTCACCTCCAAAGTTGCACTTTTGAGTATTAAAACTGTGCTTTATCTTTCTTGTAGGCACGTACAGATGATACCTAAATAATAGAATCTACTTACATGTGATTTTGTTACCTAAGGAACGATATCTAAGAAAATGTATAATTTCACATTTACCGTGGGTTTAATATTTATCATGTTATTCCGCTAAAAACAATTAATAATGTTGTGCTAAAAAGTAAAAATATTAATCAAATGATATTTTGATGCCAATCAGAAGATTCCAAGATATATTTAATAATAATACTAATAATTACTCTTATCAAGCTTTCTTAAAATACCGATATCTACCTATTGTTCTGTAAAAAGCATATAGTGATTATCGATAAGAAGCCCCTATAAATATCCAATAAATAGTTAGCTCATTCAGTACACGTCTAACTTCAGTCAGCTAGATTAACAACATGAGTAGCTCAACGGTACTAATTTTCTTGGCATTTCTATGCATGGCCACGGCCTTCTTCGAAACCAGCTACGAAACCTACACCAAGCAAGAATTAATCGATGGGCTTCTCCACCGGGACAGTCAGTATCGGGAGCAGAGAACCGTGAACAGGGCCTACCCGCAAGACTGCAACTCAACAACTGCACCCCCAGATGATGGTTCGGGTTCATATGGAGACTTGCTGCACTGGAACAGACTATCTGGGGATCAGCTTCTTCTAAGAGAAACCTTCCTGAATGAATACAGCCAGTGGGATGAGTCGATTGTATTTTGGTATGGAAATTTCAATAACAGCTATGTAACTCACGTCAGGTCTTTGAATTTTGGCCGTGAGAGAGGTTGGACCAAGTCTATTCATGTGGGCAACAATAATACTTACAACAACGTTGAAATCAACTTAATCATCCCCGCAAACAAGACGGTCAGGCTCTTTTTCGAAGTTTATGGGTATCCTAAAACATCTAACAGAACCGCATTGGACTTAAATTAATAATGAAACAAAATACTACACAATGAAAACAACGGAAAAATTAGCAATATTAAAAAAATCGAATTAAATTGTAATGCCTTCATCATTTAATTATTGTAATTTTTATTTCACAGATTATAGAACAATAAACAATATATAATCTAATATCTTGAGTAGTTAATTTGTGCTTTTTGTCGCTACAGAGGTATGTATTTTGAAATATAGGTAGTGTTTGTTTTGCCCATTGTTTCTAAAAAAATCATCAACAAACAGTAAGGGCACAACATACGAGACTGTGATATCTGTATTTTTATTATTGTAGCAGAAAGATAACGAAATTGTTTATTAAGGTATTGTTAATCTCGAGGAACTTCTCCACAAATCAGTACGTTAATATAATCAATACAATATTATAATATAATAAAAGAGTAATTTAGTTTTTGGCAGCATTTGTTTGTGATCACATATTTTTTTCTAACGTTAGAGTATAATATTTTGAGCAACTTCGAAACCTTCTTCTTCTGTCTATAACAAATTAGATAGTTGCATGTTACAACTTTACAGTTACCTCGCCCTCCGTCGTTTCCACGAACGTCCTGTCTCTGCTTTCTTCTCGTCTATGTTTCAGTGGTTCCTTATTATCTACCTTATTTCATTATATTTCACTTTTACAGTGAATTCCAGGTTGAGAGTACACTACGGGCAAGATAAGGCAATGCTAACCTTATGGGACTTGATTCTTTCATGTTACCAGTTCTAGCCAGTGAGTGATTATCTAAGGCTCTAAGTTAACTTAAATAAATAGTCAAAACGATCTTCAACAACATATTAGCAGAGTAGCTGTGTACAATACAAAAGAAATGTTTATTGTGATCGTAGGCTGTACGTTTAGTTCGTGGGGAAATATGGTAATACATATTGTATTCCATAAGAGCCGGTATATTATAGCTCATTTTGTACATAAGGTTGATTTTCTCGCTGGGCAGAGAACGGACTATATACTCTGCCTCAGAGGTTTACCTGTCTATCGGATTAGCGCATATAAATTTCTTCGACTTTCAGATGCTTCTATTTAAAACTGATCTTATTTACTTGGTGTTTAATTAATGCATAGAAGCTAGGCAAGCGGCTATTAGGGTGTCTGGTACATACTAGGGCATTTGTAAATTTCTGCGGCGCACGTTTTGTTTGGATACACACTTAAAACTAATTTTAGAGGAAATAGTTGTTTCTGCAATTCAGTATTACTTACCATTTGTTATGAATTCGTATGTAATTAATTATGGTCTTTACAACCTGTAATGTCGAATAATAATAATAATAGTAGTACATAATTGTTATATGCCGTGTTGTGGTTAAAAAAATGTTTCAATAACAATAATTCTTAAATTCAACAAGAAATTTTTATTAAATACGATTAACAAGAAGTTATATATCATAATCACTGCTATGAACAGTATAATTGGAGTCTGAATCCAAACTTAAAGTAACTACAATTGGATTTATTTCTTTATTCACACGTTCATATGCCCACCAGCTTTGAATTCATTTTTCAACGATTTTTTTCCACATTTCAGGCTTAATAGCTGGTAATGCTTCGTTCGAAGATCTTTCTTAATTTGCGATTTGACATAATGGCAAACAAAAATAAGTTTGTATATTACACGACACCAACTAGATGCTAAAAGCCAATAAAGAGTGTGAATGGAGTATTTATACTCCTACAAATGATCACTAGAACTGCATTATTATTTTGGTAATGCGATGTGTATCATGGATAACGTAATTAGAGGATCTTTGGCGGATGACAAATACAAACCGAACAAACAATTTTAAGCTTGAGCGGAAAGCATTTGAAGTTAAATCACAATTATAAGTAAGACAATACATTTCATTTCAACTTGGTATTACAACCTTGCCAGTTAAAGTTGTCACTGATCATTTAGATGATTGTGAAATGATGTCTATAGTAAATTAACTAAACGTTGAAAATTAATGAAAATAACTACGGCACTGGGCAGCAGGAATTTTAAGTAAAATCTATCAGGGAACGGGCAGGTAGATGTTTAAGTTCGTACAGTTCTGCATTAATCCGGTAGCCAGGTAAACCTGTGAGATGGACTACACTTTACTATCAACCTAGAATTCACTATAGTTGAATTAATGTTATTATCGAATAGGTGTTCGCTTCTTTCCAAATTAGCATTAAAATTAACAATAAAAACAGTATAACATGAAAAATTGTCTTGTCCAAATTCAAGACAGGTATACCAACTCCAGCATAATTATCTAACAGTTGTTAAAATGGCGTAACTGATATATCTAGTACTCCATAACAGTAACGAAAGGTCATGTACCTTGTCCTAAATTTTGTGGAATATGGAGCGTTTTACAATTATCTACCATGTTTTGGTGGTATTACCAAAAAGCAGTATATATATTTATATATACAATATACTGCTCTTTGGTATTACTTATGAAAACCGTACTGATCCAATAAAACTCTTTAATTCCCTATAAGTCTGTTCTATCCAAAAAGATTCCTGTTCAGTGTGCAGTATCTGTTTCAGTCATTATAACTCTTCTTTGAAAACAAGGACACTTACATTTAACTCTGAGCATTAACTTTGTATGCTTTAAACCTAGAGCTAACACGTCTCCGTCGAAAGGGTTTATAGCTTCGGCCACATGAAGTCCCTGCGAACACTTCAATGAAAACGTATTGTAGCTCTTCGTAGCTTGCTTCCAGTGCATGTAATCTCTCAACTTGGAGATTTAAACTCTGGCCGCTTCGCTCACTGGAATAAACAGCCTCAGATTTTTCCTACTTAGATACCTCAAGAGCAAGGTTTACTGAATACGCCCAGCCACGATTGACAACACAGAATTTCCGATGGAATTCGACGAATTCCTAAAGATGTAGCATACGTTGTAGATTTAAGCTGTTCACAACACGTTATTTAATGTAAAGGAAGTTATTTTGAAAAAAATACTAGTTAAAAAGCTGTATTTTGATTTAGGGCTTCCACCGTTGCTGCAGAGATTACTTTTTTCAAATTCAATAAACTAGTTTGGTTCAGAAAATATTTTTGTTTAAAAAAAACAACAAGTTAGATTTGCTTGGTCCTGTAGACATAAGTTTTGTAAACAAATGAGATGAAAAACTTAAAAACTCAACATCTTACGAAACAGTTATAGTTCTTACGGCGAGCATATTTCAGTTTCGGATTAGCGCTTTATTTGCACAGCACAAACTGAACGCATTTCTGTCTTTGTTAGTTGCCTGCAGATGCATATTTCCGAATACGAAAGACGAATGTCGTAGTGACATCTGCGAAAGAAACAACACCAACACTGTAGGTGTGACGTATTCTGTCGACTGACACGTTTAGTAGAAAGATACAGAGATACTTGAAGAATGTCATGCTGATGCAGCCAAACGTCACTACTTAAATCTGTTTCCAGCAGTATTTAAAATGTTTTGGAGGTTTATGAGACAATATTCAAGCCGAAAATTGATAATAGTGCTGACAGCTCGAGAAACCGCGAAAGCCTCTAAGAATATATATAATAGAATTTTTAAGAATCGTTTCTAGAAATGCATCTTCACATTTCACTATTAGAAAGAAATCCTCAAATCCTGAAGATCAAATCCGAACTCACAATTTATGGTTCTGGTTTCTTTGTATGCTCCATCTAATTTCAATCATTGTGTTAGCGTTGTGAGTTCTTATTATTTCCAGTGGGGTTTTTAAACTCCAATGAATTTTTTATTTTTTGAAAGCCAAATACTGGTATGTGGGAAAAAAGTTAATTTTTCTCTTCAACGATCATACATATAAAGCAAATGTGATGCTGCAGTAATTTCTCATAACAACTTGGGGAGCCTACTTGGAGTCGTGCAAGCTGTGTTTCAAGATACTCCCGAAAAATATGCATCTACTTATTGTAAAACCAAAAAGCGTTAACTGGAACTTCGTCGAAAACAAGGAAATAAAAAAATATGCATTCGAATAACTGCCGCCGGTGCTGACGGGGATTATTGGCTTGTACATGGACAAATGCCATATATGACAGAAACAATATCCTCTAAAAAAAGAGAAAGTTTTATAAAACTACATGGTACCAATATGCAGACAGTTTTAGAAGAAACTGTTGGACAATATTCATTGAATAAGTTGGTGGAAAAAGGCCAGAAACGGTTAACTCCAAAATTTGGAACAGTATGCACATTGCGACAAATGAGATCCATCACCAATACTGTAAAAAACATATTCTGCACTTCAACAATCAATTTCTAGATACTTGAGCCACTAAATACGAATGCATTAACGAGAACACAACAATCGAAGAATTTAAAAGTGTAGTGAAACTTGAAGTAAATCCTTGTAGGTTATTCTTTGGTCAGGAATAGTCATTTTTAACGGCTTCTCCGGATGGTTTGGTGGAAGATAACGCAGTTTTAGAAATGCAGCGTCGGTTTAAGGTTAGTATGCTTTCAATAATGGAGGGACAGTTAAACAAAAAAAAAACTTTTTGTGCTGTTCAGGATGGAAAATTATATCTAAAAACCACTATATGTACCAAATTCAAGGACACCTTCATATTGCTATTAGAGATATTTGCAATTTTATAATATGGACTCCTCTTAGAATTTCTGTAGAAATTATAACAAAGATCAACTACATGTGGCTAAATAATATCTTACCCAAATTAAAATGGTTAATTTTTCATCTCTTCGCCTAGAACTAATAGATCCCTAACTTATGATATATAAATTATAAATCTGATCTGATAAATTTGCCTCTTCCAAAAATATATTGAAGAAAATGAGCAAAGCCCATACCATGAAGCATAATTATATGGTATTAATATTATATCTTCTACGTTCATACTACAAACAATCTCTACCTTTGGTTGGAATTCTATAAGTAACTCGGCGATCACACGTAAATATTTCCGTTGAAATCTTAAAGTCGAATTTATTCACAAAAATATTACTTTCCCTAAGTATTGGTGCTCAGTTCAATGCACAAACAACAAACAAACACAACAGGCAGTTATCGGATTAACCTGTCGTACGTAAGTTGATAAGGGTCAATATATTTGGGTAATTTTGTTCCTGTAGGAAGTGTAGCTTAAGTTTTACTAAATTTATGGAAATTTAATGCAATATTCAGTATTAATAAATAAATTACAAGGACGCTACGCAAGTTGAAGATGTTGATTAATCAAATTTTATCATCTAAATAACTTAGTCCACCATGCTAAAGAACCACATTTTGTAATCCCAATGATTTTGCCATTTATAGAGTAAAACGCCTTTTTTATAAAACAGGCTCACATATGTTTATTATAAAAAATGTTTAAATTTTATTTTTTTTTCCCGAAACAAGAAAGCATTGTATAATCAATTTATAAAGTGAGAATGCTTCTAGCTTCTACCGTTTATCAGAAATTTGGTATTTAGAACGTCATTTTTATGGGCAAATATCTCTTGCTGAATATCAGCCTTAAGGTGTTACTTTTAAAGTATATGAACGTATTATTGATCAATTTACTTTATATATATTTTTTGCTATTATTCTGTAAGTAATCTTGGAATATTTTTAACTAGGTTGGGGATAACAAAACACCTTAGCAAATGGTTGACAACCAACAATTGATTTCTATTAAAAACAATTCCTGCTGTTCTTATTTAAACAGTTTAAAAAATAACGCTTACTTACACATGTAGAAAATAATTTCCCACAAACATTTTTTTTTGTATAACGGCAGAAAATCAGTGTCTCTATACTTTTTACTCGCTCTGTATACCGATATTATGAATACATTTAAAATAAAACGTTAATCTACCCTTACAAGTAAATGCTTTTAGCGAAAGCGGCGGTTGTGAAGTATAACACTACTTTAATGTTTATTAGAAAAATATAAATGTTTACCAAGTGAAAGCATAACTGCTGTTTAACGTTGTGAAACCTTTCTAACAAATAATAAGATATACATAGTCTAAATCGATTTTATTTTCAATTACAGATACTTATCATGACTGTTTGGAATCGACCAATCCTTTCACCTGTTTCTTCATAAAAACGTTTATCGGAATTTGTTTCAAACCTTGGTAAGTTTTTTAAACAATCTTGCATGATGATTGTGTATGCTTCTGATTTTATTACGGTTTAATTTATTATTACTTCTGTAAAACTTAATTTACATCTGACAGTCTAGACAGGCGAATTAATAAGTTGTTCTATCGTTTAATTGTAATATACTTAACCGTTGGCAACTTTAATTATTAAAAAATGTTAGTTTTTCGTATCTTCTGCCAATTAAGAATGACAGAGGATAAAAAAATTTAGGCGTGCGTAGGCAGTGGCGGCTTACAAGCACGTATTTTCTAAATAAATCATACACTTGCGTCTTATCATAAGTTGTAAAGTTTTAAAGTAGCGATTATAATCTTGTATCTATCAGCCAAATATTCGTGAAACATTTCAACGATATGATCTCTAAACTTATGACATGCAAAAGAAATCAGATAGCGAGCTTTTTTGTGTGTTTGGGCGGATTGTGCGAGTAAGAAAAAAATGTTTCATGGAATTAAACTTATTAGCCTAGAATACCTAAAAAATAGTTCAATTGTAAATAATGTTAGACAAATTTATACATGGTTTCTCCAAAGTTAGAAAAAATAATCACAATATTATTCACTACCGTATCACGCTTCACGATCTTTCTTGTTTTGGTTTAGACCAACTCATCTATCGTATGTTGAGGAGGTGTCTAAAAGACAACTTTCAAGGTTAACTTTTGGGTATGTTGAGGAGGTGCCCAAAAGATGACTTAAAGTTAACTTCTGGGTATGTCGAGGAGGTGCCCAAAAGACAACTTTCAAGGTTAACTTTTGGGTAGGTCGACGAGGTGTTCAAAGAACAACTTTCAAGGTTAACTTTTGAGTATGGTAAGGAGGTGCCCAAAAGATGACTTTCAAGATTAACTTTTGGATATGTTAAGGAGGTACCTAAAAGATGACTTTCAAGGTAACCTTTGGGTAGGTCGAGGAGGTGCCCAAAAGACAACTTTCAAGGTTAACTTTTGGGTATGTTGAGGAGGTGCCCAAAAGATGACTTGAAAGTTAACTTTTGGGTATGTCGAGGAGGTGCCCAAAAGACAACTTTCAAGGTTAACTTTTGGGTAGGTCGACGAGGTGTTCAAAGAACAACTTTAAAGGTTAACTTTTGAGTATGTTAAGGAGGTGCCCAAAAGATGACTTTCAAGATTAACTTTTGGATATGTTAAGGAGGTACCTAAAAGATGACTTTCAAGGTAACCTTTGGGTAGGTCGAGGAGGTGCCCAAAAGACAACTTTCAAGGTTAACTTTTGGGTATGTTGAGGAGGTGCCCAAAAGATGACTTGAAAGTTAACTTTTGGGTATGTCGAGGAGGTGCCCAAAAGACAACTTTCAAGGTTAACTTTTGGGTAGGTCGACGAGGTGTTCAAAGAACAACTTTAAAGGTTAACTTTTGAGTATGTTAAGGAGGTGCCCAAAAGATGACTTTCAAGATTAACTTTTGGATATGTTAAGGAGGTACCTAAAAGATGACTTTCAAGGTAACCTTTGGGTAGGTCGAGGAGGTGCCCAAAAGACAACTTTCAAGGTTAACTTTTGGGTATGTTGAGGAGGTGCCCAAAAGATGACTTCAAAGTTAACTTTTGGGTATGTCGAGGAGGTGCCCAAAAGACAACTTTCAAGGTTAACTTTTGGGTAGGTCGACGAGGTGTTCAAAGAACAACTTTCAAGGTTAACTTTTGAGTATGTTAAGGAGGTGCCCAAAAGATGACTTTCAATATTAACTTTTGGATATGTTAAGGAGGTACCCAAAAGATGACTTTCAAGGTAACCTTTGGGTAGGTCGAGGAGGTGCCCAAAAGACTACTTTCAAGGTTAACTTTTGGGTATGTTAAGGAGATGCCCAAGAAACGACTTTCAAGGTTAACTTTTCGGTAGAACGAGGAGGTACCCAAAAGACATCTTCCGAAATTAACCTTTGGGTAGGTCGAGGAAGGGCCCAAAACACAACTTTCAAGGCGAACTTTAGGGTATGTTGAGGACCTGCCCAAAAGATGACTTTCAAGGCTAACTTGTGGGCGTGTCGAGAAAGTGCCCAAAAATAGCTTTCAAGGTTAGCTTTCGGACATCTTTTATGACTAACTTTTCAGCAACTTTGAGGATGCCGTGAGCGTGCTCTCTGATTAGCTAATTTGTGACATAGTTAACCTACAGGCTAACTTTCGGCTGACTAATGACCAACTCTTCGATAATTAACTAACAATGAGGTATCCCTTTTGAATTTTCTTGGAGTTTCGATAATAATTTTTGCTTCTCACTACAAATAATATATAATCCTAATAACTGCAAGACCTAAGAAATTTTGTTTCCAATAACCTGTAGTCAAAATGATGACGTCACTGTTTCGGGATGTTTTTTAAATTATTATTTATGTTTCATGAGTGGTTCCAGTATTTTCTTGTCACTCATATTGATCTTCCTGATCAGAGATCACCTACCATAGATTTTCTCCGCGGCACAGCCCTGCATACCAAAATCTTTTCTTAATTTTTGTTGCCATGCGGCGTTAGGGTACATTTTTCTAAGAAATTCCTTAAGTTAATTCAACTTAGCTGTACCTATCATCTTTATACTCGTAGATACCTACAGTACAATAACCGAATGATTAGAAAATGAGAGGAAGCAGAGAATGATAGAAAATAGCTACGTTTCTTCTCTAAGAGATCAGGAACTTGGAGAATAAGAAAACTGAAACGATGTATCCTAAAAAAATTATTGCATCACGTTAAATTATATAATAATTATGTAACCTAAATATGCTATATTCTTACTTGTATGAATCATTTTTAAGAGGTTCCTTCGTTATGCTACAGTATCAATCTTCCTTTAATAAGTCAAGTTTACAAACAATAAAGATCGTTGATTAGAATAATCAATATAAATTAAATTGAAATCTTCTACATAATAGATTATATCTAACAGATTAATACGTAAATACTCGAAAGTGCTTCTTAAAATTACTTTTCATTTTTATCATCATAATGCCCTTCAATACTTATTTATTTCTACGAACTGATAATAATTCAGTATAAATTAGGACAACTGTTCCATCAAATCACTAAAATAATCACTGCAGCTAATACAGCAACAACCAAATTTTATTCCGCTGCTAATATCTTGTCAAAATGAACGGTTCAACTTTAATAACATTTTTGGTTTCTCTTTGCGTTGCTACGGCGCTTATTGAAGCGAATTACAAAAACTTGAAAATTGAAGAACTGAAAATGAAAGCAACCATTTATAACGAAGTTCTATCTGGATACAACTCAACAAATGGTACCATCGCACCACCTGATAATAATTCAGGTTCGTATGGTGACTTGTTATATCGGAACAGAGCAGGAGGAGATCAATTGCTGCTTAGATATACCTTCCTGAATGAATATCCCAGAATCAACGAATCCTCTGTATTCTGGAATGGAACTTTTAATGGTAGTGACGTAACCCATGTGAGGTCTATAAACTTTGGACGCGAACGAGGCTGGACCAAATCTATCAATGTGAGTAACAACGACACTTACAACAACGTTGAAATAAATGTAGTCGTTCCTGCTAACAAAACCGTCAGGATGTTTTTCGAAGTCTATGGGTATCATAAAGGGTCTAATCAAACAACGTTTGACTTGGTTTAAAATACATATGAAGATCCTGGCCAACACTTCCACCAAGTAGGAAGTTGACGTAATAAGGTCAAGCTTCCTACTATATTAATTAAATATTGTTATGTTGTTGATATTATGCTATTTAAAATAAATTTATACGTGAAATTGGTTTTCCTTATTACTTACAATTACTGTTACGATTTTAAAGTTCTTTCAACTTCATAAACAAAGTAACAGATGTTTATGAAATCGTGTGATTTTGGTAGCCATTGAATTAGTTCCATAGATGATATTTTCGATATGTACTATTCAAAAAAATTTATTGTCAACTCGACTGATGCTTGCTTTAGACCTCGCTAATGCGTTTCGGAGCTTGTACTTATAACTGCCAAACGTCAAAAACAATAAAGAAATCAAAAACATTGATGTTTATCTTGAAAAAAATGGTCTGGTATTCTTTTAGCAGCAATATTGAACTAAAACAGTATCAAGTATATACTATAAAGGATGGTGATTTTTTTTGATGCTCACCGTTTTCATCTTGGAGACGGTAAGAGATACGTGGTTAAATTAAAGAAAGGCTGCACTTTTTTATGGCGATTGAGAATCTTCTTTATTTCCTATGGCCGCCATATTGAATTACCACAACGTTATATAGACAATAAATAAGGATTTCAAATTGGTAACCAACACAACGTGTTTCTTCAAAAAAACCTTTTGAAATTCGAATATTTGTGTAAATAATTCATAAAAGTGCTTTGACTTTGAAAAACAATTGAAACAATAATTAAAGTGTGGGTATAGCGTAGCGTACCGTGAATGCAATCAAAACAAAACATCGCTCCCGCTTGACAGATGACCATTTGGCAGCATATGAGCCACATTATGAAAAGCTTGCCGAAAATATGCAATGTCATGTTTCCAGCACGTCCTCTGATTCGGCATTAAAAATAATAGTTAATATCTATTTACAATAACATTGTTCGCATTAATAATAAGAAAATAAAAGAGCATATTGTTTTATTTATGAACTAATTAGTTTGTGAGAACAAATCATTATTTTCTCTTATTAAAATAACTTAATATTGAATATGTATTAGTATTATCTATATTTATTTTAAATTTGAACTTATGTTTGGCTTTAAATTACTACTTTTCTTATTATCATATAACACATAAGATGTTGGTAGACCGCCGCCTACAATTAAAAAAAACAGGTCGCCCGTAGTGATCAAAAGTTTGGCCACCCCTGTGCTATAGGGTTTTGGGTCCACGTGACGTCATACCATTAAGTTGCCGTGCGCAATGACAGACCTTAACCGGGATCTTTAGACCATGGGACTGTATCGTACGGCTTTTTTAAATCCAGGAAATGAACATGTATCCTCCTGTCTCTTGCGTTTTTGTTCTATACGTTGCCGCAGGGAAGAAGTATTGCCAACACATCACCTTTCCGCTGTAAATCTACATTGCTCTTCTCCTACCTCAATCTCACTCTCTATTCTCGTTTTAATAATTTTCTCGTACAGTCTTCCGATGGATGATAACATGCTGACCCCTCGGTAATTACTGCTATCTATCTTTAGTGCCTTTTTTATATACAGAAGTGATGTGCATTTCTTTTCATCCCTGAGGTTCCTCTAGAGACTGTTATTGAATAATTTTAATAGTATTTCTATTAGACTTTCAGGATCATACTTTATTAGCGCAATCAGAAGTTTTTATTATAGAGTATATAATGTTGTTCTGTTCTTCCCATGTTCAATATTAAATAAGTAGAATTAATTAAAAAATATTAAAAATAAGACAAATAATAAAACATTTACTGATCTATCAGTATATATTGGGATACTTGGGTATCCTCCACTTCTCTGGCCTTTGTTAAAATTCGAACTGAATATTGAACCTTATCCACTAGCTTTCGCATGTAGCAGCAGCCAATCGTAATTATTCATTAACTACCACAATATGTATATCTTCTGCCGTACCAATCCAAGAAGAGCTCTGTATGCTCAGTCAAACACTTTGTTATCATCGAAGTCGCGTGGAAACGCACTCTCTCTGCCTCCACATGTGTTGGGGAGAGGATACTTAATTGATTTTTCTTCGCGTCATGGTCACAATGTAACATTTATTACAATAACAATCCAACCTAGGCGCTACGCGAGACCTCCTCTGTCAGTTGATCAACTCACGAATGATTGCTAGATGAAGAATGATGACACATTACTTACATTGCTTGATATATTTACTATGCTACTATATCTCGCAACTATTTACTTAAATATTTCACTCTTGTATAATAATAATAACAGGCCGTAGAGTACGTAAAACACATAAATTATCAAGTAGATATTCAATAAGTTAGGGGATGGTATATAGCTGATAACAAACTCTTAGCTAGACTGCCTTTGCAGGCATTTACCACCCTACTCTACTTCGTTTAACCTATTAGCATTCCAAGAAATCCTTCTCTCTCACCTAAACATTATATTGCTATCCGATGTTATTATGATCCGCACGTATATATTTGCAAATATTAATTTGTATAACTTACACTTAAGTATTACTTATAAAAACCGAAGTCAAACACACAGTTGACTTTTGTATTGCTCAATTGATAATAATTACTTCTGTCCAATTATAAATATTTATAGTTATCTGAATGAATTCTTTTAATCAAGCAAACCATTCGATGCTGTTAAATAGATGTAGATCCGCATACAGCAAACGATAAGTTATTAATTGTCAAAACCTTTCACGGAATGTACAAAGTCTTCTATTTAATAATAAAAAATTCTGAATTTGTTTGCAAAAACTGCAAATATTCTTAAAAAATAGACCCAGACCCGAGTTATCAAATCTCTCTAATCTAATGAAGATTTTTCCTGTTAAACATTCCCGAATTTGTAAATAATGACTCATAGTCCATAGTATTTTTTTGCAAAAATTTGTGTCTTGCTGCAGTTTTTCAAGAAATCAATAGTGCAATCTTTTATTACCCTCATCAGAATGAAGAGTTTGTACAGATCTGAATTTATAATCTTGGTACTTATATTTCTTAATGATTTTCATCACATAAATAATCATCCTGAGAAATTCGTCGGTTGGAGGTTTCTGTATCAATCGCTCATTGAGCCAGCACATTCAATTCATTAGCAATAATTCCTTTTCTAGCCGGTCCTCGCGATCATCGAAACCTGCTATAAACAGCCAAATTTCTTGAAATCCTTGCAAACATTTGTCGGTAGGGTAGCTGTCTCTCTGGATGCCAATTTTCATAATATGCAGACGCTAAAACAGAATTTCTATTGCTATGAATGTAGACATCGTAGATATCCTGCTTTTCTTCATTGATGAACATTTTGACAATTACAAAACACAATAAAGAAACTCTAGGTACACTACTTAAACCCAATCTGTCTATTTTGTTATTAAAACAAATCATTTGTTACTTGTCAGTTTCAAAAGTTTTTTTTTCAAGATAAACATCAATGTTTTTTATTTCTTTATTGTTTTTGACGTTTGGCAGTTATAAGTACAAGCTCCGAAACGCATTAGCGAGGTCTAAAGCAAGCATCAGTCGAGTTGACAATAAATTTTTTTGAATAGTACACACACCGGCAAATTTAAAGGAACGAAGATAAATTCGAATTTTTTTTCTCCGTGAAACTTTTTTTGTAACAATTTCAACGGAATCTTTTAAAACGAAGTTAAGCTAACTAATTGCATTTCCGTTTGCAAAGCTTTGTGCAATTGTGAAACCTGTTAAAAAAATAGAACAAAAAATAGCATTTTTGCAATAGAAGAATTATACACTCGGACTTGTTGTAAACATCTAATGAATAAGAACAATTACGAGGATTATTTTTTTCAATAACGCGTGTTGCTCCCACGAGCCCTTATGACTCAGTCATCCGTCTTCCCATACTTCTGATGACGCCGTCGATCATTTCTTGAGGCATATTGTGCCATGTTTCAATTAAAGCAGCTTTCACATCTTCTGTGTTTTGGACAGCAGGAATTCTTCACCTAAGTCGTCTGCCTAGCATGTCCCTGACATGTTCAATCGGATTCAGGTCCGGAGAACATGCTGGCCAATTCATTTTCCTTATACCCACTTGGTTTAAAAAGGCGATTACACAGCGAGCGACGTGCGGCCGAGCATTGTCTTGCATTAAGACGAAATTTTCCCCGAATTGTGGGGCGAAAGGTACCACATGGTCTTGCAGAATATCCCTAATGTACCTATCCGCATTTAAA
>JABXWE010009761.1:0-23798 GCA_014611495.1 Limonius californicus
CTTGTAAGTCTATTCGTTACGAGGCAAGGTTTTAGGATAGCACTTGAACAACCGTTTTGAGGAAAATATCTCTACTGTTGAATAAAGATGATATGAACAGTTTCCAGTATGGGAAAGTCCAGGGAGGCAGTCGCGTCCACTTATTAAACTTTCTGTTTCTATCTAATTTAGTAGCCATGATTTTGACATAAGTGACAACATTTATTATTCATAACATAGATAGAAAAATGATTTTATTTTAAGTATTTATTTTAACAAATGTTTAATGTGACTTCGTTCTGTTCAATACACTTATTCAGTTTTTTCAAAAACGACATATTTACTACTCACAAACGACTGAACGGAAAAGCCCCAAAAGCATCTGTTATGCGTTGTCTCATATCTTCTGCAGTAGTTGCAGGAATCTGGCACACAATACGTTGTATGTCCGTATAGGAAAAAATCTATTTTCATCAAATTTGACGATCTAGGTGGCCAATAGATGGGACCACCGCGCCTATACACCTGCTTTCAAATTCTTGATTCGAAAACTGTCGAGTCACTAGTGCCAAATGTGGTAGAGCACCGTCGTGCTGGAACCACACATTTACCATTAGATTTGAATTGACCATTTGCAGGAGTTGTGGCAAATAATTTTGCAAGAAATACAAATAATGTGCACCATTCAGATGTCCATTAAAAAATGAGGCCCAATCACAAAATCGCTCACAATATCACCCCAAACAGTTACAATCCATTGTTGTTGTCCATCAACTAACAATTCTTGAGTTTTCTATCGTACAATAATGAGTATTACGTCGGTTTGGGCTATTTTAGCTGAAGGTCGACTCGTCAGTCAACAATAGATTTTGGAAAGAGTTACGATTTGCTCTTTCCATTTTCAATCCCTACTTACTTTGTGTCACAATCATGGCTACTAGATTAACATAGAAACAAAAACTTTAATAATTCAACGTTTTGTAATGAAAAAGTAAAAATATATTTCTAAATACATATTTTAGGTATAGGACAATATTTATAAAAATTATAGAGATATAACGTGCCAATTCAAAAATATAATAATATACAGAAAATTCCATTTGAAAAAATTGATAAAATGCTTTTTTAAATTAATTAAATTTGCACTGGTGTAAAAAACAACACAAATAATAAAATTAATATTTAGTGGTTGTGTCGTTTTAGTGCAGCACTTGGATACTTAATTGCGGCATATGTATTCTTAATTAATCGTAATACTCACGCACTGAATTAATTTGTTAAACTTTATGCCGTTCAAATTTTTCACATTTTTTAGATAAACTCGGCAACGCCTCACCCACAATCAAAAAACAGGAGATCATTGGATAGATATGTTTACGCTGAATTCGAAAATATATAAATATATAATATGTTCTATTTAATAAATAAAGCCTTGAAGATACTCTGCTGTAACCAATCACCCTGTATATTTAAATATATTTTTATAATATTCGCATTTTAGCACTACATCACTTAAAATAAAGAAAAGTTTCAAAATCATTTTAATAATGCCTATATTGCACAATGAGCAACCCTGTATATATTAAAAGAAGCAAATGTATTTAAATATTCAAACGTACGATCTTTGCTACATGGGTGCACGAAAGGTTACATTTTGATTATAGAGGATATCATTCATTAAAACATATTTTAAATATTTAAATTTTAATAGATCCGTTAATTAAGTTTACGGCTCAAATAACATTTGCTTAAACTTAGCGGTAACAAATTTAACAGTCACTAAAATATTCAAAAAATACAGAAATTTTGACTGGTATTTAAGTTTGAGTTTAAAAATGCCTGGAAACCGGAAATATGTCACTGATGTTTGGACAGGGTTTCCATACGCTCAAAAATATAAAATATCGTCTATCGAATAATAGTTAATAACTGGTAGGCTCTCCAATTTAAGAAATGTATTATAAACTAAAATAAACGTACTCATCCAGTCTTTTTAACTTAACGGGGCAGAAGATTTAATATCTTATTATTTCAAAAAAATATGAACATTTTGTAAATTCAGACGTTCGGCGATTGTTACATCTCCGTGCATACGAATAAATTTTGATCACACAAAATAGTAATTTCTGTTAAAACATTAAATTATAAATAGTTTTAAAAAGTTAAAAATTGTTAATTTTTTGCAATAACAAATTTGACTAACTGCTGCATTTAAGAAAAACGGTTAATACTTAACTGATACTTAAAAAGAGGTTGAAGGGGTCTTTCGGTTAATCGGAAATACATCACCTGTTCCAACGGTATTGCCGTAGGACATTTGGCAATGCAATTCCCGGACTGGCAGAATAAAAAGAATCACAATTAGAGTGACATGAAAAATAATTCATATTTTTTCAAAGGAACCTCTACCCAACTTGTATCACGCAACATTCTAAAAAAAAATTGAAAACAGTCGTCCAAGAGGTCCGAAGAAACTGCTTTCAATTCAGAGGTCACATTAAATATCATCTATGTCCTGAAATCGTTTCCCTTTAAAAGCAATTTTTACTTGAGGAAAGAGAAAACGTCTGCTGATGCCAGTCAGATGAACAGTACGGGTGATGGATCTCAACAACGCCGTGTTTCGTGAAATTACTTCACAATCAGTTCAGAATGGGTAGGTGCATTATTATGATACAACTATTCTTTTCTCGAAGTTGCGATCGTACTCTCGAAATGCGTTGCAATAATCTCTTCATTACTTCAACGTAAAATCCACTATTTACTGTATGTGCTTCAGGTACAAACTCTTTATGCAGCACACTCTGTGCGTCGAAAAAGTTATCAGCACAGTTTTTCGTCGGAGTTTTACAAAACAATTTTTTGGGATTTGGTCATAATTTCCAATCACGTTTCGATTCAGAATTTTACTGTAACATCTCTAATTCACTACCAGCGACAATACACTTATAAAACTTGATATTATCACAAGTGTAAACGAAGGCTGCGCATGATGTAACTCTTTTCTGATTCCGCTCATCCTATAAAACTGTACGGAACGAACTTTGTACAGATTTTGGTCTTTCCCAAATCTTCTTGTTGAATCCTCTCATTGGTAAAAATAGCAATGACAAAGAAACCCAATACTAAAAGGTCCCAAGGACGACCGCCAGAAAAATGATACGAAAACTAGCTGGACGTTAGTGGAAATCGATCATTAAACAAGTGAGTTTGTTTGGAATTAGCAGGACTCAGTCCTAAATCAAGAAGAGGAACAAGACGAAGAAGTCTACTTAGTAATGTTCAAATCAGCATGTAAAATTTGTCGAATCTTCTAATTGGTAAAAATAGGAATGACGAAGAAACCCAACACTAAAAGGTCCCAAGGACGATCGCCGGAATAATCATACGAAAACTAGCTAGACGTTAGTGGAAATCGATCGTTAAACAAGTGAGTTTGTTTGGAATTAACAGGACTCAGTTCTAAAGTAAGAAGAAGAGGAACAAGACGAAGAAGTCTGCTTACTGATGTTCAAATCATGTACCATCATTTAAAGAGTCATTCGACGATCTTCCACCAAGATTTAACAAACTCTTGCGATCGAATTTGTATTTTGAGGGATCAACGGACACCCTGCTTTAGCGTCATCTTAAACATCCTCACGTTTCCCCGAGAAACGTTTAAACCAAATATACTAGTACGTCTTGATGTGTTATCACCGTTGACAGTTGTCAACATATATTCTTTGAGGCTTTCACGGTTTCTAGAACTGTCAATATTACAATTTACTTTCGGCTTAGACCGCGTCGTTATTTTGGAACTACACCCAGCATTATCAGGTAAGGCCCGACCTGTAGTTTGTCTGCCTTTACAAGCATTTGCTCTAGAAGTTTGTGTTCTATTCACTCTGAAGATGTAAGCTGCAAAATCTTGCGAAACGTTAGTTTGTATGGGTTCACAAACAGCTGACAGGCATAAACCGATTAAGTATTATTGTTCTGGCAAACAAAATACATTAAGATCAAATCCTTGTCCGACTCAAGGTTTGAATAATCTAAGCACACGGTTCTGTTTAGGCAAGCAGGGCCTACGAACAAATATTGCTCAAACTTCTAGAGCAAATGCTTGTAAAGGCAGACAAGCTACAGGTCGGACCTTACCTGATAATGCTGGGTGTAGTTCCCAAATGACGACGCGGTCTAAGCCATAAGTAAATTGTAATACTGGCAGTTGTCAACATATCATAATAGGATTGATTGGAGACGGTGGTTTAAGCAAATAAACTTTGGAAAACCTTTTACCACCACGATATTTAAAATACCTAAGCTGCCGTCTTGAGTAGGAACTTGAACTATGTAAAATAACTTGGCTGAGGAATACCTCGGGAGATAAGCCCTTCGCAAAGTCAACAATTGAAGTCCAATTGGATTTCCTACTGAAGATGGCAGCTTAGTTGCCAATATACATATTTAGGTGTTCTAAATATCGTGGTGGTAAGGGGTTTTCCAAACCATATCATAAGTTGCTATTGGAATGTTCCCTAATTTACAGCAAAATTTAATATCCACGCGTTATTCCATGACGACTGATTGAGGTACGATGTATGTGCAAGAGCCCTGTCCAGAATCTAATAGTTGTTCGATCTTCGACCTTCTATTGATAGCACTGACAACTATTATATGCCAAACCTCGTACATTCATAAATATAAGATATATTTTAACGAAGTATAGTTAACAGGCTATCCAATTTAGAAAATGTTTCGTAAACCAAAATAAACCAACTCCGCCAGTCTTCTTAATTTGAAAGACAAGAGGCTGTAGGGCAAACATCAGCAGTACTCAAAGGTGATCATTATTTTAACTTACTATTTAAAAAATGAATGCTCATTTAAAAATACACAAGCTGTAATATTATTGTGGGGGACTAGAAAAAGGGGGAAATATTAAAATCCCTAACCGATTTTTATTTATGTAATTAATAACTTCACTAAAATAAAGCAGAAGCATTTCAAAATACAAACGTTGGACGTTTACTACACGTTTGCATAATTATAAACAGCATTCTGAAAACCAGGCTTAACCACAGTAACAGCTATGTATTACAACATAAACTAAAATGTACAGCTCGAAGGTGAGCTCGAAGGCTTGTGAAATTAAAAGCCCTCGGTTTAGATAAGGAGGGAAGAGAAAACGAGACCGATATTTATAAAATGAGTTCCGCTGTCGCAGAAAGGCGGAGTTACTAGCAACTTCCTTCCGGTTACCGACCAATGAAAGAACCGACACCGCGTAGCCATAGCAACAGGACCGGATATAGTGAATACATACATTATCCAGGTACTTTACCCTCCATCCCGTTCCTTTGACGATCCCTTTTAGGACTTGATTAACTTTAAAAGCGGAACTTACAGACGCCGATATATCTCGCCGGTTAAATAGGAAAGCGGAGCTGTGTTTTGGCGAAAGTTTTCATTTGATTCGAGTTTTTGCGATCTAGCGTAAATTATGGGTTCCCCGGACAGCATTGACGTTTCGTTTTACAAATTCTTCATCCTCAATTTCCTCTGAAGGTTGGAATCTATTGCTTTTGCAGTACATTCCCTAAATCAAACTGGCTAGGAAACAATTAAAGTAAACGAAGCAATTATTAACTTTCTGATTTCCTAAAAAATATCTTCTCCTTATCTACATACAGAACATCCAGCATTTGAATTTATGGTCAATCTGAGTAATTTATAGTAAAGCTTTGGAACAGGCAAGGCAGTGGCGTACCTGTTGTATTTTAACCGGAAGCGGTTAATTTTAACACCCCATTCTCCATATAATAAAAGGATTTTCAGAAATAGTCATTAAATGAAACTAATAATAAAAATAGCCAGAAATGAGAGACATAAAGTTAGAATTTTATTTAAGTGAATTTCACGTACAAGGTGGGTTAAAACGTGCTGTAAATTTATACAACGGATTTATTACACAAAATTAATAATCTCAATTTTGCAACCTCTAGTTTTTGTGAAATACAGAAAATAAATAAAAGTACAACATGTAATTTTGTTAATATTTACAGGAATGATGAATTGATTCGAACGCATATTTTATTTATTATTTTCAATAAAAATGTTTTAAACGTAAAAATTACATACGCGTATAAAAACGTATCAGAAAGAAAAGGCAAGCAGGAGAATCAAGCCTAAATAAAAAGATAAGTATAATAAATAAAATATACCGGGTGATTGCATTATCTTGTAACATGTAGGTATGTTACACGCATTACAGCTTTTTGTATTGTATAGGTACCTTAGTAAACTGTACATTGTTTAAATAAATAAAAATCAAAGTAGTTACGCTAGATGTACTAAGAAACTACAATGAAACTATTTAGTAATAAATAAGATGCAGTTTTGTAATAGGTACATTTACAATATTCATTTGTTATAATTTAAACAAAACAAACATGGAGAAAGCCAAGATAGCATAAACATATGTTGACATAACAATAAAATAATCAAGACAACTAAATTAAATAAAAACAGAACGAAAAAGAGTAATTATTGACGTAATAAACGTTCAAAGCGCCGTCCACCTTGCTGTTCATATAAGTCAATCCGCGGCAGAAGAGAATTTCTAACACGAATTAGCATGTGTGGAGTGATTGACCAGTATGATTCAATAATTCTTTCACGTAAATCTTCTACGTGCATTTACGCAAGTTTCGTAAACGCCATTTTTACTTAACCCCACAAGAAGAAATCTAACGAAGTCAAGTCCTGACTACGTGGAGGCCAGTGATGAATTGCACCTCTTGCAATTAATCTATTATGGAAAGTTTGATCTTGGCAGTTTCTTACAATTCTATGGAAGTGAACAGGTACTCCGTCATTTTGAAAACACATACCCTGTCTAACATAAAGAGGAATATCTTCTAAAAGTTGATGCATTTTCCTCTTCTTCTTTATCTTTATACCATTACAGTGTAGGGTTTTAACTAGAGTCCTCTATACATTTCTTAAACTCTCTTCTGTTCCTGACCATGTTGTTTACTTCCGCGTTTGTTTTTCCTCGTTTCTGCACTAGGTCTCTCATGTAGTCTTGCCATTGTATCCTTGGTCTGCTTTTCTTCTTCCTAATAATCCCGTTGCCGTTACTCTTCTGGGTATCCTATGTTCTGTCGTTCTTTTTAGGTGACCGTAATTTCACTAATTCCCAAGATACCCATTCTTTATCTTGCCATATCTTCTACTACTTCGATTTCTTTGCCGGTAAGTGTTTTAACGTTGCATGTTCCAAATCTTAGCTGTTTTCCCACCGGTTGTCGTCTGGTAATCCATTCCTGTCCGAAGCTTTGTTTGTTTTTCTGAATCTAGATATTTTGTATGGGTGATTGGCCCAACGACGTAGGTCCGTTACCTCGAGGCAACTGGCCTTTGGTCCACGGTTGCTTATTGTGAATATTCACAGCAATCCAGGACTTCCCCCATCTGCCACCCGGGAGACGCGTTCTCTAGGAATGTGGTATCTCGAGAGTGAGGCATTTTCTAAAAAAAATGTAAATATGTTTCCCCATTTAAACTGCCCACAAAGGAGTCGAGACCAATGATGTGTCAACGATATCACACCATACATTCACAGTAAAAATTCTTTGAATGTGTGCTTGCTGAATCCAAATTGGGTTATCTTGTAAATAGAAATGGCAATTGTGTCTATTTACACACCTATTGTCACTAAACGTTGCTTTTTCAGAAAATAAAATATGTCCAAAAATAGTGGATCGGCTGTAACTTCGTTTCTTAAAAATTGGCAGCAATTCACTCGATGTGGGTAATGATCTTCAGTAAGGTGTTTCACTAATGTGACGTGGTAAGGATGAAACTGGTTTGCTTTTAAAATGTTAAATACTGAAGTTTGGCTAAAGCCTACAGTTCTTGCAACCGTTCGTTAGTTTTTTAAATAACCAGTTACTGGTTCGATGACTGTGATTTCAGCTTCTACAGTTGTGACATGTCGTTGTCTCACTTTGGCTTGAAAAACTGTCCATATTGCCGCAAATTTCTTTCCAAACGCCTAACGCCATTTCGTGATGGAAAGGATCTATCCGGGTATTATTGTGCATATCTTTCATTTCTTCATTTCTTCCAAAATCAACATCATATCCGTTTCCTCAGTAATAAGATACATTGAAACTGATTTTTATTTCCACAAAAATCTATACAAATAAACAACTTTATACCGAAGTTTGTTAAGTTTTGAGAAAACAGTAGTTGACATTTGCCTCTCCAAAGCACACTTAATGTAAAAAAAAATATTTTTATTGCTAAAAAGATCTCATGCACATGTGAGAGGTGTAGCCTATCTGCTTGTTACAAAATAAAATGATCAGATTGTATACACTATAGCGGGTGTCCCAAATATTTATATTTATTTAATAGCGGCTTTTATATTGGAAATATTAGAATTAAGAAAAGTTGCGAGGAATCTACACAAAAATATTTACAGTTATACAGAGTGTTCCAACATACAGATGAGGTGCAAACCAAACTTATATATCTTTCATACAAAATATACAACACTTTTTATATTATAAAACTAAAATGTTCTCCAAATTAGTTATCGAAACCGCCTCTTGTGCTCTCTGAATCATTTGTCAAAGAATTCATACAAAGTAAACATAATTTAAAAATTATTTCACAAAAAAACTTTAAAAACTTCAACGCTAAACTGAAATAAAACTTTACCGATGCAGTTCAAATATTTACACCCAGTATATTATCGCATATTTTTCAAAATTCATTAAATTAACTTCTGTTTGGTGTAGAGTATCAAATACTAAAAATTAGTGTTTACTGCATTATTGTACCAGTTTCTTATAATTAAAAAATTCGGATGTATTACTAGGTCTTCTTCACTTAATAAATGGACTTCGTCTATACAAGGTTATTCGAAAACTAAGGACCGTTTAAACATCCCCGCCGAATGACGAGCGTAGTCAGTCTAATGTATTGTGGGGGTGTTTTAGTGGTTGATGAGCTAGCCACACGTCACTTTATCGTGGTGAAAATGGATAAGAAAATGCGAAAACGGAAACACAACCGAAATTTACAGTAAAATATGCGAGGTTCATGGTCCAGGAATCAAGAGTAGAAGAAAGATCAGACTCTAGTGTAGGAATTTCAAATCCATAAAAACATGCACGATGACGTTGTCAACGATTATCTCGCGGAGACAGTGAATAAGGAAATTTGTGAAGATCGGCGTTTCAGATTTTTCTCGAATTTCACATACAGTACTATATAAAATTATCACGAACAGACTACAGTCCATAAAGTTTGTGCGAGGTGGGTGCCAAAGATCTTGACGAATGTTCACAAAATCCAGCAAATGGCTTCTGCACTAACTTCCCTGTATCGCCACAAAACTGATAGTGATGAGTACCTAAGTCACATTGTGACTGGCGATGAGACTTGAATTTATTACGCAAATGTTAAATCCGTTAAAACATCCGAGAATCAAAAGCTTATGGCTACTGTTTTTTGGAATAGAAAAGACTTATTGTTGATTGCTTTCCTGCAACGTAATACGATAATTAATGCCGTGTATGGCGAAACTTTATAAGAAATTTCGAAAAGGCGTTTAGAACAAAATTGAGGATTGCCGACATCTGGAGTCATGCTTTTGCACAATAACGGCGACCGTACGCGGCGGGTAGCACTGTGCAACTCATTGGGCATTACAATTTGGAAATTTTTCTTCGTGGGTACTCCATACAGTTACGACTTAGCGCCGAGTTACTGTTACTTCTTCCTCCATCTTAAGCATTTTTTAAGAACCCGAATAAGCCTTATATCTGTATTACAATAAAAGACAACAGAGAGTACAGACTTTAAAAAATCAAACGAAATATCTTTAAGTGGTTAAAACGTGTCTTGCCACTTTCCGATATTAAGGTAAATGCCTGCCAGTAATTAATTAACTACAAACGCCCTGTATATAACTTTCACATTTCAGCACTTCTCTAAAAATACAAATGGATTAATATATTCAAAATTATTGTGTGGAGTTATTGTGACATAATTTTATTTTCGTTATACTTCACAATACCTTGAAATCCTGCATGTTATACCAAGTTATAAACTATTCACCATAAAACCACTCTAAAAATAGCATCTTGTGTGAATTACACGCTATAAACGCCAAAACTCCTAAACTTAAATTCATGCTATAGTAGAAGGATACAGAATAATTTGGATTTGTGGTAATCTAAATTTTTGGAATTCTTATTTATTCCTAAGGCCTAATGTAAGATGAATTAGGACCAAATGGTTGATATATTTCCGCAAACGAGATAATTATTGTTTTAAAATAACTTCTACAATTTAATGAGTTGCTTGTGCAGTTTATTGCTGGCTAGTTTAACTCGCCTAACTTTCCGAAAATTTGGCATCAGAACAAAGAGTTTGATGAAAGTGGCCGCATCGCCATTATTTCCTTTCCATTTGCTACATTGACGATTCTTACTACTTATAAGCAAAATATTGATTAACGCTTTGGTTTATAGCAGCTAGTTAGCAATAAATGCAAAAAGAACTTGTAGATTGCAGAATTTGAACCGCCAGCGTATAAATGACACTTACATAAAACTTTTGCTTTATCTTCTTCTTATAGTGCTTTATCTCTTACGAAACGTAACAATCTTCTCTCCTATGCCTGTGTTGCGCGTTTAGAGTGCCACAGGCATAGAGAATGTACAGCTTAACGTGAGCTACGAACCACGGGAAGTGTAAACACTTCTAATCCAGAGAAGATTTACTAGGCGGAATACCTCGCTGGTTTGCCATTGCCTTGCGAGGGAGAACAGCCTCTAAAAATCCGATGTTTCAGTACTGGGAATTGAACCCAGGACCTTCAGCATAGAAGTCTAATGCGCTAACCTCTAGCCCACGGCCACCACATTTCGTTTTATACTTGAGGAACTTGAGGAAATCCTAAACTCGTCTAGTAACTCAAAACGTAATGGTTTTATCGACAAACCATTATATTCCTTTCCCAGTTCTTTCCAGGGCTTAGAGTCGCTTATAAGAACACTGGAAAACGAACTGCAGCCAATGTAAAAGAAAATGAGTATAGTAAACCACAAAAAAAAATTGTTGCAGAGTCTTGATATGGTTCTGATGTAAAAAGAATTTGATATATCTTGACTTTAGGGTTGCGTGCTTCATACAGGGTAGGCCACCCAAAGAAAAAAACCTAGTAGGGTGATATCGCGATATCTTAGTGGCCAAAGTTGCACAGCTCTTCTTCCAACTCAAATTCATCCAACTAGATTATTTTAATTTAAGTTTTAAGTAATGCGTACCAATCCAACTGCAGTGAGCAGAACGACCATCATGTTGGTACAAAAGTTTTTGTCGTTAACAGTGTTCTACATCTTCCAACAAATAGGGTAAAATGTTTTGTAAGAAACGTTGTCCAGTTAAGTTTTAATTGAAAAAGTGTGGTTGCCCACTATGGCATACCAATATTTATAGCAAAAACTCTAACTATAATGTGATAATAAATATAATATAAAATATAATGTAATAAGGAAAACATTTGTGTTCAAAATTCTTCTAACTGAATTTCTATGAATACCCACTTTTAAGTTTAGATCTCTTTGCTTTACATGAAAATTCTTCTTTACTGCCTAGCACTGCTAGTTCGTTTTTCATGTTTGTCATCGGTCTGGGACTACATCTTCTGGAGTTAACAAATTTACCTTCGTGTCTTAACAGGTTGACTGCCACGGCAGACACCGGTGTCTGCCTATGATTATGTCCCAGAGCGCCACGGGCAGACACGGGTGTCTGCTATGTAGGCTGCACTTGTAAGTTTCAGATCTTGTTTGTGTCTGCAAATCTATGCGATTTAACGTATTTGTGTGTCTGCTATGGCAATGGGGGACATATCGTACTAAAGAACTTTTCAAATTTTTAGTCAGTGTTGGAAGTGTATGGGGAGATAAGAAACTTGTGTTTTCTGCAGTTTTTGATTCATTAAATATTTTTTTACTTACACAATAAAACTAACAGCATATGCTTTTATTATGAAACTAAGAAAACCTACATTTATTTGAACTAGAATGATACAGATACATGAACAAAACTAAAAATTAGTTCTAGTTTTTAGTCGATATAGTCGATTTCTGCTCATTGTGCTTTTTACAATATCATTTCGACAAAGGATATTTGATGACCAGTAATTTTCTATAGAAGGCATTTTTACTAATCCCATGTACCCAATAAGACCCAAGAAAGGTCTTACTTCACATCTCGTGGTAGGTTCCCACTTATGCCAACGAGAAGTGCTTGTTATATCGTCAGCATTGGTCAAATGTTGAGTGACATACAAATTTGTCTGCTCTAGGATATGATCAATGATATTGTTATCAATAAGAGCACAATAAAAATCATAAGGGGTTCCAGTCCAAAGCTATTGCCTTTTTTACTATGTTTCTTGTTCTGTCACTAAAATTTTGCATTGTAAAAACTACCCGCACATCTAAACAGTTCAAAATGGTGCAATGTACTGAGAAGCAATATAAACAAACACAGAGTATGTCTAGCTGCATGCACCAACCTGCAGAGTCCTGCTTTATAACGTTTCAACGTGTGTCTGCATATGTGTCTGTTACTAGGTTTGCGGGAAACTAATGACTCAAATTAAAATTGGCAGACACCGGTGTCTGCTGCATTTATTTATACTTTTTGGCAAAAATACATGTTTTATAACAAACATTACCATAGTGATCAACAAAGAAATCCAAACCAAATCCAAAAAACAAACAAAAAAAAATAATAATTTTTGAAAATTTTGTTGAAATACCCGTGGCAGTCAACCTGTTAAGTGATTTATTATGGAAATAATATTAAAATAAGTACACATTTTGGAGTTCTCACTACTTATTGCAGCACAATCTCACGCAAATTTGGAGCGCCTACACAAATACTATTGTGAAAATGCGTAGCATCAGTATAAGCAAATATTTAGATTATTTTTATTTAAACTAGCAATAGAACAGCTTCCCAACACACTTACTCATCACAACTATTCCAAACACAACTTTCGTTTGAAAGCAGAATTAATTACCAATCATTCCAGGAATGTATGTGACAAACTAATTTACGAACGTGATCGACAAGAAAATTTTTGTTGTTAGTCGAGAATTACGGTGAGTCACCGAAAATCTCTGTTGTATCAGAAATGTTTTCCGTGGGTAAGAGCTGCGTGTTGCAATCGGCGTTTCCATCCTTTGACAGTTTTATTCAGGGTAATTTAACTGATTGCCAAAGTTGTTTCTCATGCTGAATCACAAAATTTTTATTGGTCTTTCGCACTACTAAAGTTTATTGCGGATTTTATTAGTTTCTCTGATTAGTCATATGAACGGGAAAGATAAAAATGATGACAGTAAAAATGGTCGCATAAAAGTAGCTTAGTTGCAGATTAAAATGAGTTGTGGCCGTGGAACAACAACTTGTTTATTATTACTGGGAATTGGAACTTTAGAGCTGTTCGCAGATTGCGAAAATAAGTTAAAGCAATTCCAGAAATGTAGTAAAGGCTTGTCGAAACGAACACGGAATTGCCTAAAATACCTATTTGTATTAAGGAGTCACGTTATTTGACTTGTAAGATCTATATTTAGCGTGTCACACAGGAAATATATAATTTTCATATTTACAAGTACCGAAATTATAGGTTGAGGGAATTCGAGTTATTTTACTGATAAAAATGGAAATTGCTTTATAGTACTCGGTAAATCAGAATTTATATAAAGAGGTTTCTTACTTTCAGTATTTCGAAAGGTGCACGAAAATTTATAATTCGCGAAATAAGACTTGGTAGCAATTCGCAACCGTATCTATTTACAGGCTTTCATTTAACCTGAATATTTAGAGAGGTTCTACTCTTTCCATTGTAGGTTGATGGTTCTCAAATTTCATAAAACTTGATTTGCAGCCTATGTATACTTGCTCCACTGAATAATTGATCTGCTTCTATGTAGTGAAGATAAACGGCTCAGTGTTATATCTATACAGAAAAAATTAAATATGCTTTTTAAAGGTAATAGTAATTAAAGGTGCAGAAATAAACTCACGGTAAAGCCAGAAACTAGTAATAGCGGATACAATATTTTACATTGGTAAACCAGCTCCATCAGAAGCATACCAAACAATTAATATAAGTGAACCCAAAGAAGAATAGAATGCCAAAGTATCACGGATGGCCAGACCAATACGCTATAAAACAGCAGAGTAACGAGTTACAACACAGAATATGGAAAGAAGATGGCCGAGAATAAAAACAGCAATAATAGAAGCAACCATAAAAGTATGTCGAAAGAAGAAAACTCAATGTTGGCATGAAAACATCAAAGAAAGCAGTGTAAAAACAACAATATAGAATTAAAATAAGCAAAGCAAAAAAAGCTAGTAGAAGATCTAACTCTGAAACCTGCGAAGAATTTGATACACAAGAAGAAGAAAGTTTTAAGTACTATAAAAATAATACGAGATAAGTCTAGACTCAACTAAATAGTTTAAACCTTAAAAGAAAACATTGTAAACAAATTTAGAGCGTAAAGGATGAACAAATAAATATAGTGACAGAAGAGGAAAATATTGGACAATTGCAGTTGCGTTCGCGACGTGCTCGAGAACGGACGTATTTTGAGCGCTCTCGAGCAAAATTTCTTAGCGAGACTTTAAAAAATATTTTGGGTGCAAACTATCAAGTGCCAGTGTGTGCAATTCCAGTGCGTGTGTGTACGGACCTAGGCAGGAAGGAAGGAGAAACGCTACCGACTCTACCTGACGATCGATCAAAGGTGAAAGATAAGCGATCGACAAAGAAAACAACAGGACAGAGAGAAAAGCAGGAAACGCAGTAAAAAGCTAAGTGATTGAAGGCTTAAATAGTCTTTTGTAATCTTTAGTAGTATTTGTAGTCAATAAAATAAAATTATAAATAGGAATTAAAACGGGGGAGTTTCGTAGCAAATGAATGCAACACTGTACAAGCGGATAGGCATCTAGGGGCGCTTTTTGGGTACAAACGACAAGGGTAGGAAGCAGGTAGCGACCTTTTCAAGCCGTCGCAACCAAAAACTGAAACTCTTGTTATACGGCCATAAAAATTCAAATCGAGGATAATACTCCTAATTGCGGTCAACTTCCAAGAAAATATTGCTCGGCTGCAACATGCAGTCAAGCATAGCTTCAATCAAGAGACTCACTCCTGACTGGAATAAAATAGTCGTGCTTAGTATTTTACTGACGGGCTGGAAAGCTGATAGGAGGTCAACTTAGGACAATCTAACAAAGGCGGCTAAAGCCTAAAATTAAAAATATTTAGGTCCAGGAAATTGCAACTTCTAAAAGTAATAAACGAATGGTAAAATTTAATCTCACTTATTTTAATGTAATTTAAGTTACTGCAATTTATTTCAGTGCGTAGATTCAGGTAGGCCAATTAGAGACCGCAAATAGTCGCGTTCAGTATTAATTGGAGGGGCTGAACAGCGGAAAAGGGGTCAACATAAGAAAATATAACGAACAAGGTTAAAGCAAAATTTGGAGTACCTCACGTGTAAGTGTACAGTAAAGTACATTAGGGAAATCTACGGCTAGGTATTTGTAACTTCTAAAAGTAAAGGAAAAAACGATCTGAAACGATAACCTTCTTTAATCTCTTTTAATTTAATTTAAATTAATCCCCCTTAATTTAATTTAAAGAGTAGATCCGGTTAAGCCAAATTAGAGACCGCAAAAGTCGCGTTTAGTATTATTTTGAATAGCTAAAATTGGAAATCGGGTCAACAAAAGATAAGTTAACAATCGAGCTTAAAACAAAAAAATCAGAATAATTCACATTTAACAGTAAAGTAGAATATATTAGGGACAATTCAGGTCTAGGCATTTGTAACATCTAAAGGTAACAAACGATTTGTTAACTTTAATATCATTTAACTTAACTTAATCACCTTTAATTTAATTTAATTTAATTTAGTGCGCAGATGCGGGAAGACAAATCAGAGACCGCAAATAGCCGCGTGTAGCATTATTGTGATTAGAAAAATAATTTTTTTTTCACAGTTAACTGTAAGTAGAGTATTTTAGGGGTATATTAGGGGTATTCTAGGTCTAACATCACGGGTGGTAAAGTGGGGCTGGTAATTAGAGAAGGTGGGAAAAACATATACATGGAAGACTACACAACAGAAAACCAACGGCAATTCTCAAAAGGAGGAAAGACAATACCGGCCATGGAACAGGAAACAGTATTTAAGGACAGACACAAACTGACTAGTGCCGGCTCCACACGGTAAGCAAAGGATGGGTCGCATCGGGGCGCCATTCGCGAAGGGCTCCGAAATTATCTTGCGGAACACTGTTTTATGGTTTCCAATGAAAATATATTGTGTCAATAAATTCATTAAGGGCGCCGAAACAATCTCTGCATCGGGGCGCCATAGCCCACTGAAACTGACAGTGCGGAAGATCCTAGGAGATGGGAACTGTTTATTCACCTCTGTAGCAAATCAAAACACGGGGGGCACAGCAACGCGGGAACGGCTCCATACCTAAACAGACATGGGAGGAATGGGCACGAAGAAAAGAGGATATCCCAAGAGAAGCAAGAAGAATCTACGCACTAATGGAAGAATCCGATCAAGAATCGACTGAAGAAGAACAGGCTAACGTAGAAGAAGAAGAAGACAGCGAGCGAAGAAGGGGAAAACAAAGGAGAAGAAACGAAACATGCACCAGTGGGAAAGGAAACGATGGATATCTAGCGCTCAACTGCAGAGGGGAAGGTTAGGGATACGAAGGAAGTACAATCCAGATTCGAACCTCCAACTAAGTGGTAAAATAGTTGTAATCAGTGTGGCAAATATGAAGTAGTTAATTGGTTATTAGGAAACTAAGATAGGGGCAATCTGTTATCTTAAAACAATAGATAGATAGGAAATATGAACAATGTAAAACCTGATACCAAAGCTATCAGGTTCAAAGGTATAATCGCATAACGGGTAGTTGAAATAGGTTTGGGAGTAAATACTAAGTAGTTTAATAGTTATTAGGAAACTAAGATAGGTGTAACCTGTAACCTTAGAACAATAGATAGATGTGAAATAAGAACAATGTGAAACTTTGATACCGAAGTTATTAGGTTCAAATGCATAATCGCATAACGGTCTCGGTTACGTACTCAAAAACCCCATTGATGCGTAGCTTACTAACTACCCGGTGTTGCAGCAGCGGTGTCTTGCGGTACGCATTGCAGACATGCTTTTCATAATAGTTATGGGTCAAATAATTAAAACCAGAAGAGATACAATGCAGTGATAATAATGGTGAGACTCTACACCCCATGAAGAGGTTTGGCCTGCAAGGCGGTAGGTCATTGCTCTCACACCCGGTTGTTACGTGCCAAATTAATTTCACATGACAATTTGATAAGCATCACACAATAGACAACCGCATTTTTACCGTTTGCTCATTCGAACGCAAGCACCCAATTATTTAAAACGACTGGGTAGGCCGCCAGCCAGGCATCTAGTCGGGTATTTGGACTCCCGACCTTTCGCACCGCAGCCCAGTGTTCTAACCACTGGACCACACTGACACTACAATGGAGTAGAGTACATAAATCATCATCATCATAAATCCTGAAAGGTAAAGGAAGTTCTAAGAGAAGGGAAGAAATGGGAAGGTCCAGAATATATGGAGACCATCAAGACTGTAGCAGAACGAAAAGGGACAATTATATAAGAAGCAATAAGGTTGGCGCTGAAAAGGAAGGAATTCTAGAATTTAAAATAAATAGACCCGACACCTGAAAGTACGAGGGATAACGAAAAGAAGAAGAAGAAGTTTGGTACTTTTTCGTACTGAAAATACTTTACATAAAGCATTCATGTCGTGAAATAGTGGGAATTTGACATATTATTTGAAATATCCTTTTTGGAGTTAGAGAACTTAAAACAACTCAAAAAATACGTTTGTTAAAATACTTATACAAAAATATATACCAAATGTATTACAGATTAACCCAAAACGGGTATTGAAAGTTAAGGGATTGCACGTCAATAATAAAAGCATCGAAACATTAAATATACCCATAAAACCCATAAAATGTAGAATTTTAATAATATTTATAATTTTACGGAATGCTCAGTAAAGAAGTGCGGCGTACAACTGATATTTTTTTAATTAAATACTTTATACATTCTTGTATTTCACTACTTCTCATGTCACTGCGAACGCCGGTCAAACGGTATTCCTAGTGCAGATCAGTCCGCGTTGTTCATTACCGGATGGGTAGAGCAATACAGTAGCATATGCAACCGGTTGTGCTTCAGTGGGCACGTAAAGCCGTCGGTCCCGGTTGTCATATGAACATCATTGACAACCGTAAATCATGTAGCGGAACTTCTCTTCTCTGTTCCACGGGTTAGGTTAGCTTCCAGCGCGGTATACGTGTAAAGAGGGCTCACAGAACATACCCATTGTAGGTAATTAACAGGCCATTGGCCTATTCACAGAGGAATAATAACAAGAGTATTTCTCATTAGTGGAAGGTTAAAATGATTCTAACCCCATCGTTTCGATGCTATTCAATGGTAGAAGAAAGAAGAAGAAAAAGAAGAAGGTCTATTAAAAGCTTACTGAAACAGGAAAAATACTTCAAGCGTCCGGAACAGAAGCTATAGGTACATATTTTAAAATCATTTTAAGGCTAATTTGCTATTTGTAACGTATAGTGTTAAACGGTGTTCTAATTGAAATGTTATAAGTTTTTCCCAAACCCTCTAACTTCACAATAATTAAGGATGCCGTGAATTTCTGAACATTGTTACCTTAAAAGTTGTCAAAATTTAACAGCTTTTTATGCTCATATCTTCACATAACTGCACACCCTGCCATTTTCAGTATACTAAAATTATACAGCAGCTAGATTTCTTCTATAAAATATTAGTCAACAATCAGCAGCAGTAAAGGTTATTCTTTAACTTTGAAACCTATAAAATGATTTCGGTATTCAACCTCAAAACAAATATTATATCGGAATAAGAAAGGGAATATTGCGATTTGATGGACCATTTCAATGATAATAATACTGCATATGCAGTCATCCAAAGTGTCAGTCGTTCAACAGTTGTTGGCAGTAGATATTGAAAAGGATCAACAACACTGCACATGGTGTAATTTAAACTTTAACAATGATATTTTAGTTATGACATTCTTTAGCGATGAAAGATGGTTCCATCTTAGTAGCTACGTAAACTTTCAACTTTGGTCTACCAAAAATTCTTGTGCATATCAGCAGACCAAATTAAATCTTCCTAAAATTGAGGTTTGGTTTGCAATGTCGAAAAGAAGAATAATTGGGCCAAGTTTTTTTTACCGAGAACATCAATACCAACAACTTTCCAGCAACTATTTTAAACACCGTTTATCCATCAACTCCATCATGATGAACTTCATCTTGGGTTGCTCCAGCAAAATGGTGCAGCAGCTCACGAAGCAGCTATTATGACGGATTTTCTAAAAAAAAATTTTTGATGACAAAATAATAAGCAGAGATCGTTGGCCACCGCGGTCCCCCGACTGTGTTAATGTATGAACATTTTAAAAAGGCTGTACATGCAGACTGCTTACACATAGTTATGAAGTTATAGGGCTTGCAACCATCTTTGTAAATATGAAGCGCATTGTTAGCGTTCGTTTAAACCTTTAAACAATCAAGAGAGACACTTCGAGCAACTATTGTAAGCAACAATCTAACAAAATTTTTTGTGTTATTCATTTAAATTGTGATATTAAAGCAAGCAACTATTGCAAGCATACATCTGATGCATTTTTTAATTGTTTAAACTGTAATAGGTTGTCGAAAAATACATGTTAACTTCTGTAATATAAATATTTAAGCACAACATAAATCGTATTTTGCTATAAGGACAGTCTTTAAAAGTGTCTAAAAGTAATCACTTTTTATAAGTAAAATGCTTTGCGAACATTTGAACAAGCACGCCATTAATTTTTCTATTTCTTGCACTATTTGAAGTTGGGAAAGTTCAGGCGTTAACTTCGTTAACTTATTTACCATTTTTGTTGTGCGCGTTTGCATAGAATGTTTCTTGAAGTCATAATATGTAATATTATAATATTTTCTTTTGACTTTAAAATATTGAAATGGGTGTTTTATTTTTATACCACGTGTTATTTTTTAACAAATCAATCGTACTGGTCGCTCTACTGTATGTTAGCTCCAATCACATAATTTCTAACAAGACTGTTACTGCTAGCAACATTAATTAAATCACCATAATTGCGGGGCTACCAGAATTCTGTGATACAACGTAGACGGTATAAAAATTGCAACACCAAGATTTGCACTGGTTCTTCACACAAGGACCTTTTTTGTAAACTTTCATTATTGTCTACCCTACTTACATTGTGTTATAGCCACATCGCTATTCAGCGAGATTTGTATAAACCGGAATCATGCAAGTTACTCAATGCTCTTCAAATGTGAAATGGCACCTCTATTCTCGAGCATTTTCACTGCGTCTATTGATGTAGGCAGGCTAACACATAAATTTTCATTTTGTGAAACATGGGTATCATTTAGCAAGTATATTGGTGCAGACCTACCCACGGGAGGATGTGCAAGAGGAAGATAAAGTAGCATAATTACGTTGCTCTGTCCATAGGAGATGCAGTCCCGCTATAAAGTTTGTTAGTTAAGAAGATGGAGTCGACAGGTTGATTCAGCCTACCTTATTTAGACCAGATACATAAAAGAGAAACACTGATATAGACATATGTACATTAAAGTAAAATTTAGCCTCATAAATAATTTGACTCGCAGTTTGATGTTTTATTTAGATACGTTTTACGAACCATTCGTACTTTCAGGTTTCTGAAACTACAGTCTTTCCGTTGTTTTGTGGAGCCAAGTACGCCTACTTTGACCGACAGAGCAGCTATTCAAAAACTACTAAATTTTCAAAAGTTTCTCAAATTGCCAGAATTATTACCTTATTCTCTATCTTAATCTAACACGAAAAATATTCGCAAATCAATATAATTAAAAAAATATTGAAAATTTTAACTGAACGTACGAGAATATACTATGCCCAAGGAAATACTCCAATAACTTGCGTTTAAATATTTTAAACAGATCAGGTACGTAGATTGGTAATTTTGCTTTATGAATTCAATCCAAAACTGTGTTTAACGAACTCTAATTTTTATCTTTTCTAGAAACTGTTGACATCACACCACACAATTTAACATTAAAATTTCCAGGTAAGTTCCATTCTTTTAAAATAAAACACTTTCAGTAAGGGGCGTATCGGAGTTGCGCCGATGCCCCATAAAATAATCCGGGTACGCACTAATGAGGGATTATCTTTGCGTCGGAGTTGTGCCGATTCTACCTGAGACTGGTCTTTTAATGGTAAATAATAAATAATAGTAAAATTATTCTTTTCAACAAAAAAGAGCTGTCTATAAAAACATAATGAAATAAAATATTCATTTTTTCATAAACACAAAAATTTATTTACACTTTAAAAACACATTGCAGTACTATATAATATAAGTATATTAATTTCTTAGAAATACCTGTGTAATACAAAATACAGCCCCTTTACAAACTGCTAACATACTATGTAATGAACATACAAAACTGTATAGATATATGAAAAAAAATTATTTTGCATATCGATACGAAATTTTTTTAACAAAATCAAAACGAGTTATTGCGTTTGTGATATACTCATCAAATGTTTTTACTAAAAACTCTTGCTTTAACAATACATCTTTACGCATCTTCTGTTTTATCAACTTGTTTGCACTGTTAATTTTTAAATGTCTCCGTTTGAAAATTATTTAACACATCACAAAATTTATATATATCGGGATGGGCTTGATAAAAACTGCCATTGAGGTGCGAATGAAAAGATTCGCAAGCATTTGTGGTTTTTGCCATACTTGCATTCATGGAAGCCCACATACGTGGAGGAAACTTGGAATCTTCGGAAAAAAAGTTTTGAACCAGATAATCTGTATATAAATCAAGGCGACTATCGTTAGGTCTCCAAGTCAAAAAATCTTCTACGAAACAGTCGCCAACATGATTTGGCATTAAAAATGGCAAACCAAATAAATAATGCAACCACTTTCCTACTTCCGATTGCCGGTCGCCATAGTCCTTAGAAAGTCCAAGACGTAAGATATTCCTGTACCAGGCCTGGCACACGTGAAATAAACATCCGTACACTGTAACGTCAGGCCATACTTCTTTTAAAGCAGAATGAATGGCAATTTCCAAATCTACTATCACTACTTTTGGAGTGAAATTCAAACCCCATTCAACGCACTTAGTTTTAATAAAATTGAACAATGACACATACGTCTGCGACAATTTTCCTGGTAATAAACTAAATATCAAGGGTATATACTGTCCATTCTTATAACCATGTATCGTAAAACACTGGTAGAAATATTTTGGACAGTATTTAAATGTCCCATCCATGTAGATGGTGTCCACAGTAAACAAGAAACGAAAATTTGTGTAACACGAAAACACGACGATATTAATTTCGGGATCGTTGAAAAGCAGAAAAGGTTCCTTTTTTACTGTTTCGCTCGAAATCTTCTCCAAAACAGAATGAACTTCACCGGCACTTTTTGGTATGCAGGGTAGTTTTGCAGTTCTGCACTTGTGAATATTTTTTCTAATTGCAGTGACGTCAGAATTATCCATCTTCTCAACAAATTCTGGTCTTCTTTGTAATTCGTTACGAATAAGTTTGGCCGGACGTTCGGAAAGATCTTCAACGGCTTTTCGTTTAACACTATTGTTTACAGCTTGACGAATCAAAGTAGTACTCTCCAAAGGGTGACTGTGATTTAAATTACGTTCTACAATTTCACCAGCATATGTGTAAATTGTAGCTTTACAGGTTTTCTTCACACATCTCCACTTAGTCTTCCCGGACTTCAGCAAATCTGCTTTGCGAAATTTTGCACCATTCACAACCAACAGCTCTTTACCTTTCTCACTCAACATCGAAAAATTCTCCATGGTCGACTACCTTTGGAAACAGATAACATGAAACTGGGACCATTAACCACCTATTAAATATTATTTATCGCAAAAGTAACTTTTCACTCCTTCCACCGTGTGCCGTTATCCTAATGACCGTAATCCCTAAGTTACAAACCATCGGCGCAATTGCGATGTCAGATTAAGTCTACCTGGGAAAAATCGGCGCAACTCCGACGCGCCGCTTATACTGCTTATACGTCGTTTTACAATTTTAACAGAATTTATTTAAGCGATTATTTATTTCTTATTTTGTACATAGTTTATAATAATTAGAGTTGACAACAAAAAGCTTAAATTAAATAACTAAATCATATTATTACTTTCTAAATACCTAAATAAATATTATATTAAATAACTACTAGAATCGAATAATAAATAAATAAGCCCATGTACGTCAAAATTTAGGAGGTAGTACAGTATGGCTATTAATTTACAGTACGGAAACTTTCAAACTTTATTCACTTAAAATAATAGGAGTATGTAATAATAAATATACACTTAAGTATTAGCGTTACGAATAACGTGCTCTAAGTGCCCTCCATTACGTTGAATGCACAGTTCGTATCGTTTTTCCATATTTGTGACCATATTCGAAAATAGAGGCTGTTGCATCTGTCGTATGGATTCTCTAATTTTCTCTTTTAACTGTTGTATTGTCGTCGGAGGGTTATCTCGGAAAACC
>JABXWE010009766.1:0-35037 GCA_014611495.1 Limonius californicus
TTGTGATTTTTATAGCTTTAAATATACAGCAACTTTTAATAACGTGATTACAGTTTAACTAAGAATGGAGCGTTTCGATTGATAAATATCAGTTTTTACATAATGCAGCTAGCTTTAAACTGAATTATTTATAGATAATGAAACATTGCCATGTAGATATTTTTCAGCAGGATTATTATTGCTAGGATATATACCTTAAAAAGGAACGTTTCCTAGAAAATAAATGAGAAGAGTTGTTTTTTGAATAACTCTCCGTAAGTTTCAGGCAGTAAATAATATTCTAATGCCCTGCCGGTACGTAAAAATTAAATATTCTCATAATATTTCTAAATGTTGGAAACGTACTAAGCAAAAAATATGAACATCAAAAATATATGTTAAAGTGAAAAAACAAGCAGCTGCTACAACACATTTAATAAATTTCGTTCTTTATTCAACTGTACGCAATATTCCGTACAGCGAAAATTTGAGAGGGAATAGCATCAGATTTAATAAAATGTCCGGACCCGGAAGAGGAAGTTGGATGTTTTGCTTTGTTTACATGCGCCAAATGTTTTAGTTGTTGGCTCTTTTAGTAAAATTCTATATTTCAGAGTTGGTAGAAAGCATTATATTTATTGCGGCTATGAAGGTAATTATTTGAAATTATCCAACCCGATGGTAAAAATTTGTAGCTTCCTTACAATTTTGCTTGTTGCAAAACTATTTTGTTACGTTAGGGTTCTTAAAAATGTAAATGTGCAAACTCTACATAAGCCAGTATTTTAGTTTGTCTCATAAAATGAAAAACTCAAGCGAAACATACACATGGCGTTCTCTAATGTGGGTCAATCATAAAAATATGTATGAATTCTTAGGCTCCTAAACTAAATCGTTTCGGCGTTATAGGCTAATCACTCAGTTCAACCATCAGGGGGAGATCATCACGGACACTCATCTCCAGGACAACTCTTACGGACTTCAACAACCACTTCACCTAAGGGATCAACGGGAACGAATGCAAACGCCCTGAATGTAGTAAGCAGGTGGACAGAAGGAAGAGGCCTTAAAATGTGTCTGCAAAAGACCACCGTAGCACCATTCACGCGATGGAAGAATATAGAGGGGTGCGTGAGATCTCTTTACCTTGGCAATGAAGAAATCAATCTATTGGGAAAGGTAAACTATTTAGGAGGCATCTTAGACTCTAAGATTAATTGAGATCATCAAATTGAGAACGTTATCAAAGAAGAGGTAACAACCCTGGCGGGTTGACGCACTTACCACAAATTCAGGGATCTCAAACGTAGCATGGTACACTGGCTGTGCACCAGAGTGATTAGACCCGCAGTTACTAATGCACCCCTGGTGTGGTGGCCCAAGGTTAATCAAGAAACCACCAATCTAAAACTAGGCAAGATGCAAAGGCCTACCTGTTGAGGCATTATGGGGGCGGTGACAACAACGTCTTCCGCTGCAATGAAGTCAATGCTAGACGTTTCCTCTCCCTTCAGTTTGTGATTCAGGGGGATGCCAGACTAGGAGTCTACAGATTGAAGAACTCAGAATACAACTTACGTACATGAACTATATGGAGGCAAAATATCTAGTAGCTACACTCCACAAAGTAAAATTCAAGAACGCGCGGAGAACTGGAGATTTCTCCTGGCAGCCTTTTATGGTACATGGACGGCTCGAAAACCGAGGCGGGTTCCGGAGCAGGTATATTTGGGTAAATCTAAGAGCAAAACTTCATCTTTTCCTCTTTCCTTTTGCAGACACGTCTCAGTTTTCCAAATCGAAATATACGCCATACATCAGTATGCGCGGGAAAATAATAGAAGACCCTGTGTAGATAGGCGCATCTATATCCTATCGACAGCCATGTAGACCTGAAAGTTCTATCGAGCCTAAAGGTCCCATCAAGACCGGACTGGGATAGCCATGAAGATGTCAATAACCTGACAGGGCAGAACACTGTGACTCTGCTGTGGGTCCTAGGTCAGTGTAGGGTTGAAGGAACTACGAAAGCCGAGGAACTCGCCAGGCTAGGGTCAACAAGTTACCTCTGAGTGGAAGAACCAGCTCTGGGTTTTCAAGATATACAATCCGCAACTATATAAGCGATTGGATTTGCAGTCAACAGAACATCTACTGGGCCAACAGACCATTATTGAACCGTAGCAAGGCATTTATAAATGGGCCTTGCTCAAAAAGAGCTGAAGAACTACTTGCACTAAACAGAACAAAGCCTAAGCAACGCCTCAGGAGGTTCAAGCAATTTGACGGAGACCCCACATGTAGACTCTGCAATGAGGAACCAGAAACATCGATTCTCGTTCTCTGCAATTGCGAACGTTGGCAAGAACAAGACAACGCATATTCGCACAACCATATATGGAACCGAATGACTTCCGTATACACACTGGGTACAGAGTACAAAGATCATAAACTGAGCGGATTAGATAACTACGGTGAGCACAATAAGACTTTTAGTGCCTTCGAAATATATGGCAGACGGACCCGATAGAAAAAAATAGGAGGTGATCTCGCTCTTTTCGCTTTTCCGCGTCCCACAAGCACATCCCGAACCCGATCCCGCACCCGAAATCCTACTTTCTATCAATGAGAAGGATATCAGTACGGCAATTACCTCCGCTAAAAATTTCCATTACCCGCAAAGTCATGCGCCAGCTCACCTAACCACTGCCACCACTCTTACCCTAATTACAATAGCGTCGTGATGATCCCCAAGCTGAGGCAAGACCGCTTTAACAGAAATCCTTCTGGTCCATTACAATTTTCAACGTACTGTGAGTGATCTACGAAAGAATTCCTCTAATCGGCATCGTCGGTTTCCAGATGACTGCTTTCGCCCCGGAAGGTAAGCCACCGACTTGCTGTTCCACCTGTAACGTAGCCGTTAACGCAGGGCACTGCATGCCCACGTCGGTTTCCGATACTGTCTTGCATGAGGGGCGGAAAGTCCCCTATATATTACCAGAACCATCAACTTCTTCGTAAAGGGTCGTGTATACTTCGAGGAATCCTTTTCCCACCGGAAACACCAGGTCTGGTGTCCTCCAAGGATCCATCCTCGCTCCGCTCCTCTCTATTTTCCTCTGCCACGATATTCCAATTCCTTTCAACCAGGCGGTGCGTCTAGTCTTATATGCGGGGACGACACTTCTCTCAAGCCTTCTTCAGCCGCTAACACCGGTTCCTCTCGCACAATGTCAACAGAATTCTTTAGATTCGAACTGTGTTTCCGATGATGGAGGTTGGTCGCAGCCTTCATCCTAACCTAAACCACCAACTAACACTCTTCACGCGACATTCAGCTCAACCTCTGGAACAACTGACTACGTCTGTTTTCCTTAGGGTGGTCTAGAGAACTCTAAATTGGTCAATAAACTCATTAAAGTCCAATTGGTCAACGCAGGTCAGAAGGTTTATAGAGTGTGTTCAGCTGTTGGACCAGACTCGCGGCAGCCTTTACAGTTACCATTCCTGCACCCTCCTCCACATCTTCTTCTCATAGTGACAAAACGTATATCCGACCAATAACCGATTACTGTTTCTTTTGTTTCAGCAACGTCATACCCAGCCTCGTAGAATGGTTCCGGAACAAGGCGGGGGCTACGGTGAAAACAATGCTATGCCTAGGGCGATATTACACATTGGATGAAGTTTGTTATTCTTTCAATCAAGGGGCGCGGCCTGCGGCACTCCGGAGACCGATAGAGCAGGACGGTGGGGACGCTAAGGATTCGGGTTATCCCCAGCAAGAAGCTCAAGGGAAAACTCAGGAAGCCGCCTGATGTTTTGATTGGTGAAGTACAGGCAATCATCGAGAAGCTGCATCACATCCTGAACCACACCGCACTTGTGTATCCATACACACCTTCTTAACCACATATATCTGACTAAAGAGGGAGAAACTCCTAAATAGCAATGTAAATGTAATTTATATGGGTAGCTTCCTGAAACCGTCGACTGAGCGTCCAATACAGCAATACTGGACCATGTGGACAGCCTACTGCCAGAAACTGATAATAACCCAAAACCTCTGTTCGTCGTGCATCTGCACAAGTTAGTGTACCACTAATGCGAGTTTGGTGAACATTAAAATGTTTTGGTTTATATCCATTTGATATCCAGCTTGTTCAAGCCCTCTTACCAACAGATTTCGCTAGTCGTATGGAATTTTACCGTTGAGGACAGCCCTCCTGGCCTCCAAGATCTCCGGATTTAACTGGTTTAGATTGTAATTTGTGCTAAAAAGTAGTATTTAGCCTCCCATTAAAGCACACAAAATTGTGTGAAGAAATATCAAGTCGTTCAAAAGTTAGTATAATCTATTCACGATTGATTTGCCATCCAATAGGCTGTGGAAATCTGGGGGAATGTGTGGTATCATTGAAATTTGTCAATTAATTAAGTTGGGTTATACAAGTTTTTCTTGATGGAGGTTATGTTTTTTGAAAGCCGGCAATGTTGCCAGTGGAGCTTGTTTGTTCATTTAACGTCCGCCTATTGCTGCTCAAGTTCGTATTCCGCTGAGGTCAGTGTTTTCTCGGGCGAGATAAAAACTGTAAAACACTCATTCACAATTTAGATGCCAAAAGAATATCCCCTACCCTATTCCACCTTCATGCTATCACTAGAAGTATCTGAATAATCGGCATCCTCCGATTCTGAATCAGATTCCCCAATTGAAATAATGAAAGGAGGAATATTTTCAAACGATAAATTTCCCATATGTTTTATCCAGTCTTCCGAAATAAGTTTTTCACAATGCTCACAGAAATTTTGCCACATGTCGGGAATACATTTCGAAAGAGCCTCACGCCATAAATTTGCCCCTAGTCTTTCGATTTTGGCTGTGAATTTATGTGCTTATTGTAATAGGATTTACAAAACCCCCACGCCATTTCAATTGGGTTGTATTGACAATGGTATGGAGGTAATCGAAGAACATCATAGTTGCGCTTCTTCAAAATTTCGTCCGTTACGTACCTTTTATTTCCGTCTGCTGTAAATGGCTTAATTAACTCTCAAAGTTTTTTCTTAGTAATTTTGCCCTGAATTTCGACATAGTGGTGGTTAACCAACCATTCCTGCAATATACCTTTTTTGCAAGAAAATGTGGGCAGCTTGTCAAACTGCACTGAATGATAAGGTGCGTTATCCATAACCACGACAAATTTTCCTTGCAACTTGTCCAAAGCAGGATTCAGCTGATTAACCAACCAATTTTGAATAATTTCACCATTAATAGTTTTATGACAGTCCCTGTCGTTGTTTTTGAATCTAGTAACATGTCGCACCCTTCCAAAAAGCCTAAATTACATTCCGCATTCAAAATCGTGAACCTCTTCCCCTCACTTTTAATTTTGGCTGGGTTACTTTTAAGATCGGTTTCGTGTAGCCATTGACGACTCGCGGATCCATTTTGGCAGATCCACGTTTCGTCTAGGTACACGAATGTCACATTTTCACTAGAATTTTGATATTGGAGAATTTGTCTCAAAAATTTAATTTTGGATGCAACGACGTGTTTTTGTTCACATAACATTTTGCGTCCATTCACCATTTTGTGTTTGTAACCCATTGATTTAATAATTTTGAATAAAGTAGTCCTGCCGCCCTTGTATTCCAAATTTTCGCGAGAGTCAGCCAAGAGTTTGTCGAGAGTAAAATGTTCATTCTTCAGATGATACTGCCAAATTTGTCGTTGCAAATTGTTCTAAACGTGTAATTTAAGAAAACGTTCGTCTTAGCGCGTATACTACAAATGGAAGATTTCAAAACGTCATGTCCTTGTGCTAAAATGTCTCTTATAGAACCTCAGACACCTAAAATTATAAGTAATTTGCAATTGCATATTTAAGAAATTACATGCGTACCCCAAATATATCAATTAATCGATTTATAATCGTAAATCGTGTGAAGTCTGGCCTATCTCTTTTATAATGGTTGAAAGCTTTCACAGTTTGCAGTTTAGTGACTTTGTTAATACCTTTCACCATTCTGACAATTAAGTGGGTATAATATTATGTGTTTTATTAATTCTAAACTTACTAGATTATTTTAGAAAAGTAGGGGACTCTAGAGCTGGCAACAGGGCAATTTCATTTTGACATTGCTAGAAATCAATAAATAATATTTGGCAAATCAATCGTGAATAGTGTATAGGGGGAAATCCAATAACCAATACATTGTGGTCTTTGTCAATCTCGTACTTTATTTGATATTGCACTTAAGTGGATCATCATTTTAATTTATAACCGTTATTATTTTTAATACATAGCTGTTCTAAGTTTTCTAAACAATTATGATAATACAATTCCCAGTCTAGCATTACAAAGCTTTTAGGTGAAATACAATTTATTTGTGTATTTATGTAGCTGGTTTTTGTATTCCATATTGGTGGTACGTAGGTGTTATGAATCCCCAGTTTTCAGGCACCTTCAGATATTAAACGAGCTTTATGCTTAGAACTATTTAATTAAGAGGGATGAGTGGGCATGGACGTGTATAATTAAATTACGGAGAATAATGTTTGTTGGACGTGTTGCTGACCCGAATATTAATTTCATAGATCATACCAAGAGATGTCTTAATAAAATCTAAACTAAAGCCTTTCTTCCTTAGATCTCCTTCTTATTTTTTATAGCTTTATGTTTATATAAAGAAAAATGGAAATTAGAAAAATGTACTTAACTATATAGTGGGGGGCTATTTTCAGAATGAACAAGAAAACGTTATTATATTTAAATTGTAACCATTTTTAGTGAACACATACATAGATAGCTAAATGCAGATATTTCATATTATAATTGGTATGTGAAATTTTAACGCTATTAAGAGGATAGAGTACTCTAAGGTGTATAAATATATCAAAATTTCCAGTGAATCTAATCATGAAATTTAAAAGTTTTAATGTTAAAACTTGAATACAGGTAGCCCTCGGTTTGCGACGGTTTCATTTACGCCGATATACAATAACGCTGCGCGCGCTGTGTTAAACCTAAATCAGTATACGCTGGCTCATTCAGGAACGGAACAGTGGCATAAGCTAAGTGCTATCTGTATAATACTACATTATATAGAATGCCAATTATGAAACGACTTTAGTATTTAAAATATCCCATAGAGAGAACGTAGGTAAATGCCTAATAAGTCTTAAAACTGTATAATAAACAAACAAGTTTTGCTTAAGAGAAATGGCTTTAGAACCACATGCAATTAGTATAGTAAAAATTCTACTTTCCAAGCTAGAGTTGAGTTAAAACGGAGGAACTGCATATACTGTATCTCCAACTATTTCTGTGTCAACAGCATAGACCTTATCGTTAGCCACAGATGGCTGGATTTTTTGGAATTAAGAAAATTTTAAAAGGTATATTTTTAAATTTAAGATGGGGATTCGTAATATACGACACACGTAGAAGAGTTTAAATCAGACTTGTTAACTTGGATATCCATATTTTGATGTCGAAGTGTATATATTATACACATATAATATACTATAGAATATGGTGAAGGGAAACGGACCGTTTTGGAAGACAATATAATTCAGGTACAATTAATCCACCTAAAATGCAGTTTCGGTTGACTTTTTGCTGTATATAGTTTGGGAAATGTCGCTTGTTAGTGTCCAGCAGTAATCTGCAGTGTATATAAGGGTTCTATTTTCCTTGGTAAAGTGTTTCCATTCTTGATATATCTTGATGAAGGTGCTCACCACGTTCGTTACCATGTTACGCTTAATTGGGGCAGTAGAACAACAACCATTATGTAAAATAACTAAATTTATTTACGTTTACCCTATACATTGCCTATAGAAACGTATACTAAAATAATATATTAAAACATTTACATTAATACAACTAGGTACAGAGCCATTGCTATGTTTGGTTCATTTAGATCGTGAATACTTCTTCTTGGAAAGCACTACAAACACCGTGTCCAAAACTATAAGAACTGTACTGTTCTGTATATTCTGTGTATTCTGTACTATCTCTTGCTGTACTCTACCCTTAACTGTCTTTTTATCATTTCTGTTTCTCTTTTTCAGCAATAAGCAATTACCTGCTTCTTATCCTTATCAAGCTTTAAAAATGTTTTACATAGCTTCATTTAATAATCAAATGTACTTCGATTTGCTGAGTATGATGCTATCAATATTTACAACATAAATGCGCATGCGAATAATTGAGGCCAACATTACAAAAGCTATCAAGTAATAATAATAATAATATTAGAATTTATAATTTTGGAATTGGGTTCGCAACAATATGTCCAGGATTTTGCGGCGAAGAGTCTAAATTTGATTTTAAAAATTTATGAGACATTTCAGGACTCTGTATATTTCAAGAAGTTCTCTAACTAATTCTTTATAGTTCTCGCTCTCCTTGCATATCAGCAACATTCTTAGGACTGCCTGAAATGATCCCATGCATCTGCCGTTGACTCATGCAAGGGTCGTTCAAACTCTAGATCCTTCATGAGTACCCTTAGTTGTTGTCTAACAAATAAGGATCTTTCCGGAGAACCCTTACTTGTTCTCCAACAAATACGACAGCTATTCTCTTTTTGCTGAGCCTAGTAAAGTAATGCGCAATTTATTGACAAAACATATTTATTTATATTTTTTAAAGTATTCCCCTCCATAGCCAATGCATTTTTAATTCCTGAAAACCAATCTTCAAAACATTTGCTGCAATCTTCTCGCGTTAGGTTATTTATTTCATTTTTAAATGCGCCAACCTCTTCTTCGGCCGATATAAAGCGTAAACCCCGTAACTCATTTTTTAAACGCGGAAATAAAAAGAAATCATCAGGTGCTAGGTCTGGACTATACGGCGAATGACCCATTATTTCAAAGTTTTGGGCATTCAAATACTCAATTGTTCGAGCAGCAGTGTGCGCTCGAGCGTTACCTTGATGCAAGATGATCCTTCCTCTTGGACGTTTTTTGCGAACAGTTTGGAGAATTTAAGGCAAACAAATTGTAGTGTACCATTCAGCATTAACAGTGTAACGATCGTCCAGTGCTACAGTGGAAACATGTCCAATAACTCCAAATAATGTGGCGACCATCTTTCTGTTTCGGCTTTCTTCACGAGCAACTTTTGCTAGAGCCGATTCGTTCTCAAAGACCCCAACTTGCGTTCTTTCGTGATCATAGCATTATACCCACGTTTGGTCACCTGTAATGATGTTGTACACCAAATGGGATGATCCATGGTCAAAGCGATCCAGTGTAGGTCTGCACCACGCCACATGGTTTTCTTTTTGAACAGCAGTCAAATTGTAGGGAATCCAACGGGCACAAAGCTTATGTACTATTAAATGTTTATGCAAAACGGTGTCAATTACTTTCACACCAATCTTTAAAGTTGCTGAAATTCTCTTGGCAGTAACATGCCGGTCTTCTTCAATCATGTTCCGTACAAGACCAATATTCTTTTCAGTAACTGCCGTTTTCGGCTTAGGATCTCGAAAGTTGTCATTTAAGGAAAGTCGACCACGTTGAAATTCATTGTACCACCACTGTACGGTAGCTAAGGAACACGACTTGTCACCAAACACTTGATTGATTTCCTGAAAACATTCTTTACGGCTTAAGCCACATGTGAAATTATAAAAATCACAACTCGATAGTGCTCATGATTTCTTGGGGAAACGATTACTTTAAAATTATGTATTTTAACAACCTTCAAGCGTATTTAACAATTTTCACTATAATTAAACTTGTGAACAACTATGTTAAAGTCTGCGAGATAGGCTCAGCGGAGAGAGGACAGCCCTCGTATTCTCATTCTAAGAAGCTTGCTCTTTAGGAAAAGAAAAGCTTGGTCTACGATTAATTGCTTTGACGAACATCTTCATCATACCAACTTTGATGCGCAATGGCGGAATGTGTATTTTCTCACGGTTCACAAAAGATTGACAAGTAACATTTTTCTCCAGGTGTTAAGTTTGTTCTTTTTGATCACTGCTTTTTAATGATGTGATATTTCTTCTTCTTACCATGGCTTGCTTACATAGAAGCTTCATAAGCAAGAGGGATCAGCAGATTATGATTTCCATTATGAAGGAGGATGATTTCCCAACTTATTTTAGAAGAAACTAAAATAATTTTCATTTCTTATGATAGTTTTTGTGATGTGCGTATGGTTTTCGCAAGCTTGAATTTGAATCATAGCAAGATAAACACAAAATTGAATTTATTACTATGGAAATGGGGATTTTGAGAAATACTGTTGGAAAGACACGAAGGGTCAGGCAACCACTAATAGAGAGAAGACAGGGAAAATAATAAGAATGAATGGAAGAAGAATACTCGAAATAATATTAGAAACAAGATCCCGAAGCAGAAGAAATCAGGGAGGACCGATGATGCAAAAATATCAGAGAGCTTAGAAGAATGGTCGTATATAAACGAAGCTTGTTATGTTAATGTGATTGTGCCGCTTCATCCGGATTAGAGCAGTATTCAAATTGCCGCTTCATAGGAATTAAATTCCTATTTTAATTGCAATTTTTATGTTGATTACAGTTTCCGTTATTTTCAAATATTTAATTTATGAGCGGCCACTTTCAAAGTTTAACCTAACGTTTGACATGTTTATTAGCGGCGACCAAAATATTTCCGAGAATTCCTTTTTTAGCAGCACTAGCCTTCTAGATATTGCCTTTTGAGTTCTTCTCGGAAAACGCACGTGTCAATTTCGTTCTAGAACAAATTAGGCTGGGTATTTGTTTTTGCGGCGAGGGCGACAGATTCAGTAGGCGCTAATTTTTGGACCCAGACGGACGTATCAAGAAAATCCGGTTTTCTTCGCGGCTCTTCTGCTAAATAGAGTTTTATCGTAACATATTTTGCTTCGGGCAAATAAAGTCTCGACCAAGTCGGAATTAAATAAAAATTAGCAGACTATTAGCTTTTGGGTGCATGGACAATTAAGTGTAATTGTTTCTTCGATCTAGATCGGATATAAGCGGTTTAAACCCGTGAAAGTTGTGCTTCGTAGAGCTGTTTTTTCAATCGTCCGTACCCCTTGTGGAAGTAATCCAATTCCCAGGGGCGTACCACCAAATGTTTCGCCCCAAAGTTTTCTGAAGAAGACGTCTACCTTTTTCCCGCACCTGAAAATACCCCAGACTGTACCTGCATCTGGAGGACCCCCATTTAGAATTGTGGCTGCCTCTCTCTATCTACCCCATTCACCGGAAATCAAGGTAAAGGACCTAGTTTTTATGTGTGGTAAAAGAAAAAGCCTTTTACGCGTTAACTTGCAAAATTCTAAGTGATTGAAGCTTTTTTTATGCAACAAGAAACGACCTTCAGTCGCCGATTGTCCTTTGTCGTATTACTAATTGTAAAGAGTAATTTTTCTTGTATTGCGTTATTCTTGTAAACTTCGACGCCACTGGCCACGTAGTTGTTTGGAGAATGTAAATAACGTACGCCAGCGACGGCGAGTTCCTCCTCTTGAACGTTTAAATTAAAAGTTTGTAATATGGAACTATAAAATCACTATTTGCTATTATTCTTTTGTATGTTTGTCATTTCCAATAATTTAATTGTATGTGTTTTAAAATTTACTGCCTCTTTTTATTATTGTATATTTTGTATTTGTGTGTGCATGAATTTTGCAAGCTTTCTAAACAGGAGGGAGGCACAATAAAGGTGAGTTCGATTCCCATAAGCTGCTGGCTCCTCGGCCTTTCACGAGAACCTACAATCAGCTGTGATTTGGAAGGTGGCGCTCGTTAATTTGGACATCCCCTGTATACAACTAGAAAGATTTTCTCCCGTAAGCGATTTCCGTGAATCCCCCCTACTCCTCTGAGCTAAGCTGCAGGCGTTTTTCCACCTATCCGGTTGCAGGTCGACGAAAAAACTCGTTTGGCCCGTAACAAGCTACCGAAGTTAGACCAAGGACTCTAGGCCTTAGCGCAAAGGGTTAAACCAAAAAAAAGAATAAGAAGAATTTGAACATTTGATAGATTCATTTCATTACTGTAATTCGCAAATAGGGCATTTTACTCCACCTTTTGGTTATCTCCAACGGACAGTTATCAAGGCGGACAATTTGTATTTTTCGAGGAATTTTCAGAAATTATGCCTTTAGTTCTGAGTCCTGTCTGGACGGCTCCAGCTGATTTGTTTTTCCGCTTGAACAAAATAAGTCGCTGAAGGATGCGAAGTGCTCAGTGAAACTAGGGTGGGGTTAATTTAATTTAATAACGAATTGTTATGGTAATTTCGTTTCCGTGCCATTTTCTTGCAATACCGCTCAAAGATAAAGTCAGATTAACTTAGTAGAGAATACCGTGAGGTTTCTCTTGTCATTTAATATGAATAAAACTAACTCTGTTACCCTTTTCAAAGTTTCCGGAAGATTCACCCCTTCCACAAAAACTTTGTGTCTCCGTTGATCGTTTAAGGTGCTTAAAAGAACCAGCTCGTCGTCATTTTCTTCGTACCGAAAATGTTTTTATAGTGCAATCTGTAGCAACGTCCTAATTAATTGAATTGTAATGTTTTGGTGATTTTGAAAGGCTTGAAAATAAATCATGATAAATAAGTATGTCGGTTACAGAAAGTGGAGCTTGTAGGACAAACTTTGATCTAATGTTTTGGAATTGGCAACCAAAAATTATCCACATAACTGAAACGTTTCAGGCTTGAACATTTGGTCAATGTCAACTTGAAAGCTCTTTATTTGGCACCGTAAAGCTTGCTCATACTTTCAATATCTGAGTTGTCGAATACGAAGTTTTCCTTTTAGGTCGGGCCTTTAGCTTTGAAATGCATAATTCATAATGCAATACAAGAACAAGCAGTTAAATTTCTACAATTGATCCTCTTTAAAGGCGCCTTGGAATGCTGTAGGTAAGGGTAAATCATAATTGCACGTAATTCACAGAGTACAATAACACCGTTGTGTAAACTCACAAAGCTTAGCTCTTTAAGCTTCTCACCGCTCTAAGCGCAACCATTAATTTACTTTACTTCGCCCCATTCACCAGTAATAATGAACACGGACACGATGGCGAGGGGCTGAAACCGAACTTATGTCCTGAAGGCAATCAATACTAATTAAGTAATACGTAACTTTAATTTTACAGGGAAGTAATTTTACCGCGAGAGGAGATTCAAACGTGCCGCGATCGTGCGGCGCCTGCAGATTCGAACCTATTGATCAGAGCAGACAAATTTTTCAGCACGACCGCTCGCAACTCTAAAATGCCCATGTGGCTTCGGCTTACCCGCGTTCGGCTTGAATTGATAACTAGAAAGGTGTAATTGGACAAACAAGACGTATGTAACAAAATTTTAATGCAAAACGTGATGTGCGGCCACATAACCCCGTAGGGATTGCCTTTTCACTTATTAAATTTCCTCTCTTCGATTAGGATAAACCTTTTATTCACGAAGCTCTGCCGGGTTTGATAGGTCCGAAGCAAATTTTAATGGTGATTCGAGGAAAATGTTTAGAAGTACAACAGTAATATGTGAGATCAAAAACAAGGACACTATAACAAGATTAAATAAATGGAACTTCAGACCATAAAGGGAAATGGACGTTTCTTATCAGCTTTTCAAGGAAGGAACCATGAGAGCTGATACGCTCTTATCAGAATGTGCTTTGAGAAATAGTTGTACTTTATACTGGGATAGTAGAGGCATTCCTTATTTTATTATAATAGAACTTCATTCAACATTTCCATAGACAGATCTGGAAGTGTTGTTTAATGAAGAAGTTTTATTTCTGAGGCAACAAAGTTTTATCACGCGAGATAGTGTGAAAACAAGCCCTAAAAGACCACAACGGGCCCCTTCAGCATGCAGATTGCCTACAAATGACTGATAATACGTTTGTAGTCACATCTTCTGAATATATCTTATACAGGGTTGCTCATTAGTGCGTCAAACTCCAATATTGGCACCAATAAAATGATTTGAAAGTTTTCCTTTTTTAAGTGGTGCGGTGGAAATGCACACATTGTATAAATATTTTTAAATATACAGGGTGACCCGTTACAGCGAAGCATCTTCAAGGTATTATTTTTTTAATGAACGCCCTGTATATTTCTACATTTTTGAATTCAGTGCAAAATTATCTTTCAAATAATTTTCTGTTTTTTTTTTATTTTGTATGAGGGTTTGTCGAGTTGATCTAAATAAAGTAAAAATGTTGGTCGCGCCAAGATTTAAGAACTTAATTATGTGTATGAGTATTATGATTAATTAAGAATACATATTTTGCAGTTAAGTAATGTACTAAAACGACACAACCACCAAATATTAATTTTATTCTACGTGGTGTTTTTTACAACATCGTAAATTTAATTTAATTTAAAGAGAAATTTCGTATATCTATCAATTGCAACACTCTGTATATTATTATACTTTTGAATTGGCACGATAATTGTCCATATTTTTTTTGAATATTGTCTTATACTTAAAATCGATATTATCACTTTTTCAGTACAAACCGTTGAATTATTACGTTTTTTATTTCTATCTAGTCTAGTAGCCATGATTTTGATGCAAAGTAAGTGGGGATTGAAAATGGAGATATTGTGTAATAGATCCCTGCAACTACTGCAGAAGATGTAAGGTAACGCATAATAGATGCTTTTGGTACAATTCCCGTTAAGTCGTTGCGAGTAGTAAATATTCGCAGTTCTTGCAAAAGTATTTGCTCCTACAAAATGTCCCTCCAAATCTATTGGAAAATATGTGGTTCTAGCGCAACGGTGCTCCGGCACATCGTGCACTAGTAACTCGACATTTCTTGAATCAAGAATTCGGGAACAGGTGTATAGGTCGTGGCGGTTCCATCAATCGGCCATCTAGATCGGCTGACATGACGAAAATTGACTTTTTTCCAATGGGGATGTATAAAACATATTGTGTACCAGATCCCTGCAACTACTGCACGAGATATAAGGCAACGTATAATAGATGCTTCCGGTACAATTCCCTTTAAATCGTTGTGAGTAGTAAATATGTCGTGTTTGAACTGACGGAGGTCGCATTTGACCATTTTTATAAATATATACTTTGATTGAAATAAATTAGTTTTTCTCTCTATAGTTTAACGATTTGTAATGAAAAAGTAAGAATAGGACTGAAAATATCGAGTTTGGGAATAGGACAATATTCAAAAATTGTGAATAATTGACGTTCCAATTCAAAAATATAATAATATACAGTCAGTGGCATCGTTACCACTCAGGCAACTCATACAATCAATCACCTCACTTGTTAGTAGAGTCGTTGGCTAACGAGAGTGCATGATCGAGGCAAGACCTCTTGACGCCTGGGGTAACTGTTCCTAATCTGCGACTATCAAATTATATTATCAGTTAATAATATTTTACTCTTATTTTATTTCATTTCTAAACCGCAGGTTTGTTTAGCTACTGATGCTTTATATAAAAACAATCAGAAAAAAAATGTAGGCGCATTAATTTAAATACGTTATTAAAATAGCGAAGATTTTCAATTTATTGAGATTTGATGTAGGAGCTACTGAAGCTGATTTAGAATGTTTAGCTGCTTTAGAGATTACTTATGCCGTTTTGTGTGTGTACTTGAAGGTGTCATTGCAGCTGAAAATAAATATCACTTAAACATCTTAGGAGTAGAGATATAAATACAATAAGCTGTAGTTTCCGAGAAACAATAAATTCGCAGCCCTATGACCATGAAAAGGATTTTTTGTTTGGATTATGCAATGCATCGGAAATAAAATATGAAAAATAAGCAGCAAACCAAATAATGCAATAATTAGCGCCAAAGAGCCCCAAATATCATTAAATAAAAGAGCATAGGTGTTTAGGAACCTGTGTAGACTAGCTCCTGAAATACATTGGTTTATGGGGTTTAGTCGAGCACTGCAAAAACAGTTTTATTTATTTCAAGAAATAAATAAAGTTCTTAGAAACTTTTACCTTTACCTTTAATTCTACTTAATTTGTTGAAATAATTATTTTAAGATGGTGGTCAGCAATATTAACATATCTTAAAATGATAGCGGGTGCGAAGGTGCCGTTGTCTTTAGGCGCCGATGGCAGTTACCCACGTTTCCCTCACCTAAAACCGGCCTTGGATCGAGCAATGCAGTTAAGGGCGTCCTTCCGAGAAAATTTGGGTAATTGGTACGGGAATCTTTGCGTTAGTATTTTGCATATAAGCATTTTTTCCGCTTTGAGAGTATGCTGCACTAAATTATAGGAGTAGTACGACATAAGTGCAAAATCAATAACATGAGCACTATTGGATTTGATTGATTGTTTTCTTACAAAATTAATCGTTCAAAAGCGTCATTTAAATGGTTTAAAAGATTAAACGAATAAACTTGTCGAATAAAATAATTTAAACAGATCGACCAATTCAGCTGGTATGTTAAGGTTACTTTCCGGAGCTCCAGACGTGTTGCTATAACTGATAGTGGTATTTGTTGGCATTCGAACGGAGAGATATTTTTCCAAATTAAAATTATTAAGGGCATGTTTGTTTAAACCTTTATGTATTAGTAATTATAACAATTGAATAGTAAAAAACTAAAAAAGTTTCGCTATTGCTTTTTAATTACAAAGAAAGTACATGATGTCAGTACATCTTGAGGACAACACAGGGAAGAGGTGGTAATAAAAAATTTGCCTGGGGGTGGCACAAGCCCCCACGACGGTCCTGTAGAGAGTGTTGCATTTGAAAAAATTGAGAATTTGGTATTTGAAATAACATAAATTTACGCAAAAACAGCACCATGTATAATGAAAGTAGTATGTGGTGGTTGAATCGTTTTAATACACCACTTGTCTATATAACTGTGGAAAATGTATTCTTAATTAATTGTAATACTCACGCAGCGAGTTAATTTGTTAAACATTAAGATTTTTACATTTTTCGTATAAACTCAGCAACACCTCATCCAAAATGATAAAATAGGAAATCGTTAGAGAGATAATTATACGATAAATTCAAAAATGTAAAAATATACCAAGTGTTCTATTTAAACACTAATACGTTGAAGATGCTCCGCTGTAGCGAGTCACCCTGTACATTTAAAAATATTTTTATAATGTGCGCATTTTGTCAGTACACCACAATAGTTTTTAAATTATTTTAATAATGCCAATATTGGTCTTTGATGCAGTAAAGAACAACCCTGTATAACAACAGTTACATCCAATTTGTTTATTTCATAACTGGATTGCTTGGTAACATCAAAAATTAGAACCAATCAGTATGATTGTAAATTTTGTTATTTTAAATGCATGTTTTAGCTTTACATGCAATGCACTTTAGTTGTCAGAAACGTCGATTGACAAACAAGTGTGAAATGTTGTATTCGCCGGCAATAATTGTTATTTCATGTGATTTCAGTACTACATCCGGAATCACAGTGTTTTTACCGTGTTCTTGTCACAAAACAGTATACATGTTGGAACAGAGAACATATATTTTCGAATATAATTTGCGCTAGGGACTTAAAATTAACTATATATGAACGTATTTGGTATAAAACTACTTGAAGTAATTAGATGCTGCCGTTGACTATAAATAGGTGCAGAAATAAGAGCAGTGTGGTCACGTTATGAATGATAGTAAAACAATAATTATCTGCTATCTACAATCGTACTATTAAATTTTTAATATGTTAATGTGTGCAAATAAGCAACGCATGTTCGGATCACCACTAAGATGGGCAGCAACAGCGACTGGCCGTGCTTCTAAAGGCACATTAAAGCCGTCGGTCCCGGCATCCACTGCGCTAGTAATCATAAGGTTAAGTACGAGGCCCTATCGCGGCCTGAAAATTCTGATACTACGAGGCTTTTTCAACCGAAGCCCATCTTTGATCAACTTAGGTTTAAAAACAAATGCAATAATTGCTTGCAAATGACGTTTGTTAATGTTAGTAGTGTTTGTAAGCAACACATTAAATAAGTTTCTGGCGTTTGAATTTGATTCTGACTTTTAAATTTTGGGTTTTGAAATGGCGTTTATTGTTGAAAATTCGTCCATGTTTGATCAGGTTGCGATTCTATAGTTTTTATGCGCTGAGGCTGTGCAGCTATTGCAGATTCATACGCGAATGCAAGAGTGTATGGAAATGCATGTTTTGCGTACCCACTTGTGAAGGAATGGAGCAGAAAATTTAAGAATGGAAAAGAGGGGCTATGGATGAGCCGCGACCAGGTGCACAGTGTACTGCATTAACAGAAAACAATATGGCATGTGTGTCCATAGTATTGTTCGTAATCTGGGTTACCACAAAATTTGTTCGCAATAGATGCCTAGTATCTTGCCTAATGAACAAAAATGTTTGAGAATGGGCTTGTCTCTGTAACACCTCACAGATTATAGACAAAATGGTGAAGCCTTTCTTCTGTCAATAGTTGCTGGTGCCCTTACTACGAGCCATCCAGTAAGTTATCGTCGATGCAGTGGAAACATTCAAGTTCGCCACCACCTAAGAAGTTTAAAACACAACCTTCTGCAGATAAGGTGATGTTAACATTTTTTTTTCGACCAATGAAGGATCCTTGTTGATAGAGTTTAAGGAACCTGGAGTAAATGTCAATGCAAATCTATACTACGAAACTTTTAACAAGCTTCATCAATCAAAAGACCGAAACGTCCAGGAAAACTTACGCATGGCTTACTAGGCCTCATGTTGCTAATGTGGTAAAAGAAAATCTTCAACGAAAGAAATGGAGCATTGAATTACGTATCCTTGCGAAAATGGTTGGATCTTGTCGAATCCTATCGGCAGCGTCTTCAATGCGTACCCTTAATTCCGCAACTGTGTTCATTGGCATAGAACAAACTAACTGTTTTATGTAACCCCACAAAAAGAAATCACAACTATTTAAATCTGGCGAACGAGCTGGCCATGGAACTGACCCGTTTCGTCCAATCTACCTTTCATGATAGTTGTTATTTAACCATTCCCTTACATCCCTAGCATAATGAGGTGGAGCACCATCAAGCAAAAGCCACATGTTACGTCGTGTCTCTAAAGATACGTTTTCAAGCAATTCTGGTAGGACTTCGTTGAGAAAGTGTAAATACAGAGCTCCATTTAAACGAGCAGGTAAAATGTATGGCCCAATAAGGTGATCACCTACAATGCCTGCCCACACATTTAGGGAAAACCGTTGTTGGAAACTGTGTTCCACTATTTCGTGTGGATTCGAATCTGACCAAATGTTGGTATTATGGACATTAAACACCCCTTCTAGCGTAAATCCGGCTTCATTAATAGATAACAAATTGAACAGGAAATTTGGTTGGTTGTTGCACTTTTGAAGAAGCCATTCATAAAAATTGTGCCTACGTACATAATCCGCTGGTTGCAAACCTCGAACGCGTTGAACGTTGTAACGGTGTAGTCCCTGATCCCGCAAAATCCGCCAAACAGTAGAACGGGAAATGCCAGTTTGTAACGCAAGTCTTCTAGTGCTAACACTAGGACTGTCTTCCACTAATTCCAAGACATGCTGTTCTACAATAACAACCCCTTTTGCTCTTGGACGACCGCGATGATGGTTTTGTGGTTGATACGTGCCATAATCCCGTAAATGTTGGACTGTTCTAGTAAATGTACGGCTGTTTGTATTGCGGCGCTGAGGATATCGCTCTAAGTACGTTTACCTTGCCCTTAGAGCGTTTTCTTGAGCTTCCCCGTAAATAAGAACGACATCAGTAAGTTCGTAAAATTTTCCATTTTGGTAGAAACACTGCTTGCCAGCTTCAACAACAATCTAAATAGAAATTACTGACCTACCTAATAGTATTGGTCTGTGGCAGGTGATAAGAAATTTTTTATCACTTCCATCTTACTCTCCTTTGCATAACATGTGTTTGAACTCAAATTTTTGTTATTATCCCGCGGTATTCAAACAATTTTGGGTCAAATTTTCAATTATTGTTTTCTCATATCTTAAGGGTCCCATTGTCAAAGAAATGTTTTTTCTAGTTTGTATATATTGCAATCTTCCATCGGATTTAATATTTGTACCTATTTCTGATACACCCTGTATATTTAACTAGTAATATGATTTTAATAATGATTTTAGTTACAATTAGTAAACCTCCCATAGTGCGGCAAGGTTCAGCGAACACCCTTTAATTGAGAATTACTTACAGCCGTGTAAAAGATTATTAGGGCTTAATGGTAAACTTGGCCATTAAATGTTGCCCCGTTTTTACCTTATTTATATTAATTTAAATTATCCGAACTTTGTTGAAATCGAGCCCAGATATAGCAATAACTTTTGTGGATTGTTTCAATTTCTCGTGATTATTCGGCAATTCATAAATATGCTGCTCTAAATTTTCGTTAACTAATGCATAGGTCTTCGGGGTTAGACCGCGTTGGCGTGGAATGAGCATTATTCTTTGATTGTGCTGCCTGCAACGGTTAGCGAAACGTCAGCCTCAATCAATTCTACGGCGACGTGGTCTAAGACTAAAGAGATGACTTTATTTTTTTTTAAATTGATGTATTATTTATTATTGTACGGAGTAATTTAATTCCTCAGCGGCTAGCGCTTGTTCTTAATAACTAATTTACATCTATTCGGTATGGAAAATACCAGTTTTCCAAGTTCTTCCTTGAAGATGCAGTGAAACCAGACATTGATAAGGCCTGCGATTAAATTAATTTTATTCGTCGGTTTTTTAATGTTCTTATCTATCCTTTACCACACGGTTTCGATGGGATTTAGGTCTGGAGATTTGCTGGTCAAGCCATTATTTCGACTTTATCGGTTGACATCTAACATTGAAATACTTTTGCTCTATGCCATGACAATGTACCTTGGCATAGTGCAAGGTGCATTGCCATTTATGAAAATAAATTATTCTTTTCCGAATAAATCTTTCCCACTAGGCAATATCTTATTTTGCAGTACTTCAGTGTATTTTGTGGCATTTGTCATTCCAAAGACAAACTACTTCGGTAGATAAGCACTCCCATACCATAATAGAGTTTGGGTGTTTTATTGTTAGTAGTAGGCATTTTGGTGACAATTCTTAGCCATGGAACCTTCTGACCTACGCATTACCAGCATGGTTGTTGATACTAAAGGTGGATTCATCACTGAATAGCATCTTTTACGATTATTTTGGTTTCCAGTGACAATGTTCCTTTGTCTATCTCGAAATGTTGAGTCTCTGTTGCTCGAGAAGCATTGGTTTTTCTCACAGTAGATTTACATAAGTTACACCAGAAGCTTCTGCCCATATTTTGGTAAGTTCTATAGAATTGAGGATCCCATCAGCTAGACTGATTGTCTTCTCAAAAAATCATCATCTCTAGGGCGGGAATGGCTCAGTGATAGAAGAGCCAAGCTTTAGATAGAATACTCCAAACGCTTCCCGGTTCGAATCCCTCCAGGGTTGGAAATTTTTCTAATTCCCTGGGTGACCGGTATTGGGTCCCGATCTCAATTTGCCATGGGGATCAAATTAATGGCACTCCTCGTTTTACGATCGCACTAAAGTAGTAGCAAGATCATATACAAAAAAAAACACACCACACAACAGCAGGTTAAGCATGGTTACGCACCAACACGGTAATCCGCAGAGTCGGGCCCTGTTGTGCATTGCACAAACTAACTTAGCCTTGTCTCACACCAAAAGCGATGGACCTTCAAAGCCTGTTAAAGCTTCATAATAATAATCATCATCTCTAGTAGAGGTTATTTTTGGTCGGCCACTCCGGGGTTGATCTTCAATTTCTTCAATTTCAGCATATTTCCTTCTTCTTCTTCAACTTGATTTAGGCTTTAAGGCCTGTTATTTCCAGCATTTTCCTGTGATGTGGATTGCCAACATTCTTTCCACCTTTTCAACGGTCTTCTCGGAAGCCTTTTTCCATCGACTTTTCCATCTCTCGCTATTCGGACCAGTCGATCGTTGTTCATCCGACTGATGTGTTGGTTCTAGAATCTCTTGCGCTGTCTTACCCATCTTACAACATCTTGGATTTGGTACGTTTCTCTTATGGTTTGGCTCCTTACCCTGTCTCTTAACGTCTTTCCAGCTACTGTACGTAATGTTCTCATTTCAGCTGTTCGCAACAGGCGTTTCGTTTTAGAGTTATCAGCACGAGTTTCAGCAGCATACGTCATTATAGGTCTTATACACGTTTTGTATACTCGCCTTTGCTTTCTATATTTAGGAACTCATTTCGCCATATAAGATCTTTGAGGCATCCCAACACAGCTGTAGCTTTAATTACTTGGTCAGTCACTTCTTTTACTAGGTTACCTTGGCTGGATATTTGTGTTCCTAGGTAGGTAAATGACATTACTTGCCCAATATTTTGATTTTCAAGAACAAGCTTACATCTTCGAGGCTCTTTCGATATAACAAGGCTTTTTGTTTTTTCTACTGATATGGTCATATTGTACGTTCCAGATCGTATTTTAAATGCTTGCAACATGCATATTTTCTAATTATTCAAAAGACGGTTGATTTATGGTTTAGAGTCTAACCGTCTTAAGCGGCGGAAAGGTCAGACACGGGTGTCGGAATTTCAGAGATGGCCGAATAAACGTGCAAGATGAAGAACGAAATAGGACACTTTCTGTTGTCAAAGATGATCTTGTGCAAAAAGTGAGTAAAAAATTGGTGAAGATGAGCGTTTCACGATTTAGAAAACGGCCACTAATTTTTTCAAATTGCATATACGATAGTGTATGAAACTGTCGCACACAGTCTAGAATACCACATACGTTTTGCGACGTGGGGGCCGAAGATGTTCACAGAAAATGAGTAAATGGCCTCTGCACTGACCTTCCTGCTATGAAACTGATGGCGGTGAGTACTCGAATCACAATGTGACTAGCGGCGAAACTTATTTTCAAGAACAGAGAGTGTATGTATGTTGTTCTTAGTTTATTGTTGGTTGATTTCCTGACCCGATAATTAATGCAGACGTGTATGGTGAGACCTGAAGAACATTGGCAAGGGCGATTCAGGACAGAAGTTGAATATTTCTAACTTCTAGTCCTGCTATTGTGAGACATCGCGCGACTGCACATGGCGGCTCACACTGTGCAATTCACCGAACAACTCATTTGGGGAATGTGTGACCATCCCTCATATTTTTCCGAATCAGAGCTAAATGGCTATCACCGCTTCATCCATCTCAAGAATTTTTTAGGTAATCGCGACCGTTTTCTCTACGACAACGACCTCAAATCGACGGTTGGTAGACGTCACAGGCGGTAACCTTTTATGTCGGAGGTATACAAAAACTTGTGCAACGATACGATAATTGTTTAAATTCAAATGGTGACTATGGAGAGAAAGAGCTTAGGAGTGTTCCTAAAATTTACATAATACATTCTGTTTTAAAATTTTACTATATTGTTTTAGGCCGAATGGTGCTTAATTTCTCAATACCCCTCGTAGATTTAGTAAACACATGGTATGGTTATTATGTTTATTAAATATACGATCGTCTATTTTCTTTCTGAATATAAACAATAGTAAATTCGTCGTTGAAATGGGTATGAATTATAAAATATTTTAGGCTACATTTCTACATTCGATTTGCTTTCATTGCTACTAAATAATTTAAGAAGTGAAAACGTACGTCTTAGAAACATAAAATACATCTCAAAAAATATATTACTGTTAACATAATTTATAAGAATATAAAGCTACGATTTCAAAATTTTAGTAGCACTGAAGGTAAATGCCTTTATGATTTATTCATACCAGAAAAGTGCCGATTCTAATGTATTTACTAAATTTTTCGTTTTCGCTTTACGTATTTCAGAGAGGTTTACTAATTGTCAGGTTATGCATAATTTACAAGGCTCAATATCAAGCATCAGGTATTCTCTCTGTTGGAGGTCGTCGGAAGCAAACTATAAATTATCATATCAAGTTATACAATAACAGGGTTAGGTGCTGGTTCATGATATTAAACAATTAGATGTAATGAAATCTGGTAGGCTTTAGGGTATGAAATTGGACCCAGGATTCAGTCGGAATTATTAATAAGGTTGGATAGCAACACTTTTATTGCGAATTTGCGTGAGGGAGAAAGACCCGAGGAGCAAAACCAATAGATTTTATATAGAAAAGAACATTGCTACAAAAATGTTGTATGCCTGCTATTCTTGTTTTAAGTATAAACTAGAAATACCATACAATTGTCAATTGATATAGTATAAAAAAGTATAATAAATTCAGCAGTACTCAGAATATCCAGTTAATAATAATGGACAACATTTTGGACATAGAAGGTTTCAGTTTCTATTATATACACCCTGTATATAATAGAAACTGAAACCTTCTATGTCCAAAATGTCTTTGAAATACTGGGACAGGGTGTCCCAATACGTACCGGCAGTATTTCAAAGATGCATTTTACAACTTATTTAGAGTCGAAAAGTCCATGTAAACATATGGCCTAAACGTAACCGTTAACGAGTTATTGTTTATTTCACAATTTATGTGGCTAAAATTTTAGTTCAACAAATTTTATAAAAGAAATCTTTTATTAATATATTTATATTATTTTATTTACAATAAATGTTCAAAATTATCTCCATTGCGTTCTTAATATGATTTCTGGGCTATTCCTAATAATATCGGCAGCCTGCTGTATTCTTTGGCGTAAATTCGTCTACCGTGTACACTTCAGTTGCATAAACAATCTGTTTCATGTGACCCCAAAGATAAAAATCTAATGGAGTTAGGTCCGGCGAACGCGGTGGCCATACTACGGGTCTTACTACTCCAATCCATCTTCCCGGAGAATGTAAGCTAAGCTCTAACACGAAGACATTGATGTGCTGATGCCCCACCGTGTTGATACCACATTGTACGTCTGATATTTAATGGCACATCTTCCAATAATAAGGGTAAAGAGTTTCCGGGAAAATATTCATAATTCGCACCATTCAAACGGTGTGGCAGTTCAAATGGTCCAATCAGACGATCAATTAAGAATACCAGCTATCATATTAACACTAAATCTATGTTGAAAATGTGAGTGTCTTCTTAACTGAGGATTTTCTGCAGCCCATTAATGAAAATTATGATAATTATTGATGATATCATCTCGTGTAGAGGAAGCTTCATCGGTCCATAAAATACGTGGTAGGTTTTGATTATTTTGTACCCAATTACAAAATCTTAAATGAGCTTCAAAAGCATTACCTAGATCTTGAACGCGTTGATGACGATATTGATGTAAGCCAGCACTTCTTATTATTCTCCCAACCTGGTTTCTACATATTCTAGTACGTAACACAATTCTTCACACAGTTAAAGACGGATATTCTTGTAATAAATCTCCTTGGCCGACTGCATGTTTTGCATTGATAGTGCCATGTTCCCTCAGCTGACGATGTGAATTAAAGAAAACTGCATGCGTAGACAGTTTTCTATTGGGATATTTGCTACGATATTCTTGTTGTGCTGCTAAAGCACACATCACACAGACCGTAAACATAATGAATATCTGCATCTTCTTTATTTCAGAATAACATTGGCATTGTGAATCACAAATAGAGAATAAGGATATAAAGAAGAAGTCAATACCTTTAGCTTTACAGTAATAAACTGACAAGTTACAAACTATAATTTGTTAAAAACGATGTTTAAATGTTACTAAACAAAAGACGCGATCAGTATTTCAGAAAGCAGTTGAACTAAAATTTTAGCCACATAAATTATCAAATAAACAATAACTCGTTAACGGTTACGTTTAGGATATATATTTATATAAAGTTTTCAACACTAAATAAGTTCTGAAATTCATTCTTGAAATATTGCCGGTACGTTTTGGCACATATACAGTATATATAAATAAATATGTGATAAATGGTTAAGCAACCATACATAGAGAAAAGTATAGATAGTAAGAATAACAAATCCTTAGGGCCAGAAAACCTTAGAACAGAGATTCAAAAAATGGTGGACCACCATTAGCAAACTTATGACTTGAGCAGTCCAAAAAACAGAAAAGGGAGAGGATTTACCACAGGAATGAAGCACTTCATACTTAATTTAGATAAAAAAATAGGTGACAAGAGATTCTGCCAAAACTACTGGGGGATATATTGACTACTACAGCAAGAATATTTTCAAGAAGTGTTAAGAGAAAGACAAAAAAACTCACGAACGAATTTAGTAAGGAACAGAGTAACTTTAGAGAAAATCCCTATATACACCGTGGAAGACAAATAATAAAAAATCCCAAAATTAATACTCTTGAAACTCATATAACCTCTTTAGATAGAAAAGGCGTACGATCGCATATCCAGAAAAAACTTTGTATCAGAATAACAAAGTATACATCAAAATAAGCATGGGAATTACAAGGAGTATGAAAGTGTCTAAAAGACTGAAGGTGTATCAACAAAATGGCGCCCCCGCACATTATCATGTGGATGGAAAGCTGCATTTAAAGTGAATTAGTAGAGGATCTGATTTGCTATGGCCTTCCCGTAGCTCTGATCTTACTCCGTTAGATTCTTTTTGCAGGGCTCAATTAAAGATTTATCAAATCACTACTATAAATATAAAGGATTTGAAACACAGAATCAGAGAAACTTGCAAATGCTGATTCGTTTGAAAAGATCGTTTTTGAGAAGGAGAGAGGAGTGCCAAAGAAATAACGGAAGCAAATTAAACATATAGTATTTTATGATATTTGAAACACTAAAACTTAGATATTTAATAAATAATATGGTATACCAAATATTGGGGACGTCTTATACATGGGGGTAACCGGTTGAGATAGCTCCATGGTTGCAGCGGAGAAACTGCCGGTACCTTGTCTACGCGAAAGATTTCCGCCCTTTGCTAGACTTTGGTACCTTTGTCAATTGACGTCACTAACTACAATTCTAAACACACCAATTAGAACTCTGAAAGCATCCGTATGTCTATAATAATTAACAATATTTTGAGCACTAGCCCCTAAAAATGTCCAAAAATAAAAGACGATTGTCATATTCTGCGAAATTCAAGTTGAAAGGCATCAATTACGCAAAAAGATTTGGAAATAAAGCTAAAGAGACACAATTTGAACCTTGCCACTGAGTGTATCATAAAACAGTGGAGAAAACAGGAAGAACAACTCCTCATGATATTAAAAATGAAGAAGGCCTCAAGAGGAAAACTAGGGCAAACTTGGAGCAGAAGCTTAAGACTTGGATTATGGAGCAGCGCTAGAGTGGGATATGTGTGATAACCAAGTTTACTTAATATGAGCCAAAAAAGTTTGCTACATTGCCGATTTCACAGGAAAGGTAAAATAGTGTTTCAACTTCATGAGGAGAGATAGGTTGGCCATGAGATAAGATAAAATCCAAAAGTTTCAAAACTGTGTCATGAAACTTCGGAAAGAATATGATTTTGAACCACACTGTAAACATGGATGAGGTGAGTGTCAATGTTGATGTGCTTTCCAACAGAACTGTTGAGATGAAGGGAATGAAAACAGTGGCAATGAAAAACAGTGACCAGGAAAAGCCACAATATACCACTGTACTATCATGCTGTGCAGATAGTACACAAAGTACATAGTACACTATGCTCATTTTTAAGAGGAAAACGTATCCCAAAGTTCGGAGAACATTTAACAGTAAGAAAAAAGGGTTGTATCTGACAGTTATCAGTTATTCCTGGCGATCTAACAGGGCAGCTACAGCCACTAGACGTTTCCATCAATAAGCCCTGCAAAGCCCAGATGAGAGAAGAATGGAATAAATGGATTGAAAAAGGAGGTAATATCTTGACACCGCCAGAAAGAGTGAAAAAACGAACCATCGGTGAGGTCTGCAAATGGCTCCTAAACTCATGGAATAAAGGCAAAGAAGAAGTGATCCTGATCCTGATCCTGAAAAGGTCTGGGTATACTAAGATATAGTAAACACCATTCCTCTTATGCGTTTCGGGGAAATATTTAGAAAAAGCTTCTTCAGGATACCCCCGTTACAGGATTGCAACTTCTTAACGAAACTGTTTACCATAGATTTATTGAGGAAACCCTAATTATTTTTTAATTTTCTACTCGTACGTGTAGTTTGGGGTACTTAAATTTAGAACACCCTGTATATCGACAGTGAATCAAAAGTCAGCAGTAATGGAATAGGGGCTGAAGAAAGTGTTTGGAACTGCGAGTGATACATAATTTATGTATGAGGCAGAGTCAAATAAAAGCCTTAACGTATTTTACATCTGAATATATTTTATTAGCTTTAATTAGTTTAAGAAAATATTAAAACATAAGAGTTATTACTTAAATGTTTGAAATATATCATTGTGATGCTATATAAATCATAAAGGTTTAATTGATTATATGCTTACTCATTCACTAGTAAAGTTTTTTTAACAATATTTGTTTATAAAATGATTTTTTTTTTCTGATGAGATAATTAATATATGAAAGTAATTTCTTGGTTATTACAGTGACTTTAAAAGTCACTGTATTGGTTATATGTTTACAGTGCCATCTATTAACAAACAGTGACATACATTTAGAAATACTTCCTCTAATAGATGCCGCACCTAATTTATTACGCTATAAAAGCAAAACTGTTATAGATTGTAATGAATTCTATCGACAATATTGTTATAGAATATACCTTTTTATTGATATGTACTAGTATTACACACAAATTTTTGAAGCCCTATTAATTGTACATAAAGTATGGTATGGGCTGATTTAAAAATTAAAAACAAATATTTTACGTTGTTTTCGTTCATTAATTCATTCCATAAAATTAAATACATTAGTTATGGGATGGAAATTCGACTTTCTTTTAAACAATTTTCTCTTTATATGCACATACTTACTGGTCTATACCTCAACTGATTCAATCATAACTTCAAGTTTACACAATAAAAGCTTTAATGTTGTAGAAAGACAGTATGATGTATATCCTGAAAGCGTTTCTTCAAGAAGGAAGATTCCCATAAGCTATCGGAGCTTGGCTCTTCCACGCGGATCTACATATAGTTGCGACTTGAGAAGCTATCGCCCGCTTATTTTGAGGTATTCACGAATGTATAAGTCTTTTCTATGACCAATCTATACTTGAATATATACATCGGTTTATCTAACAACGCATGTTATACAGCGTGATTCAAATTCGATTGTTATTAGCAGGCAGGGCGTGGATGAATTGCTGCCAACTCTAATAAGGATCTTCAGGACATGCTATGCCCCGACTTGCATATCCCAAGTGTTGAAGAATGTTAAACTGGCATTAGTACAAAAAGCAGCTCTAAGGACGTGCCAAAGTCATGTCGGTCTATCAGTCTAACATATTTCCTGATAAAGCGACTGAAGAAAATTATAGAGAAACACATGGTTGCAGCACGGCTTCATGAGAAACCCCTTATGTGGGCAAGGGTCACTGACGATCTTCTCACATTCTGACTTTAAAATCACATAGAGAGATATGCAGTTGACATAGTATGCACCATTAGAAGCAAACATAAGAGCATAATTTCCAACCTTATGCAGAATGTTCAAAACAACATCAAATCTTGGTGTCAGAAGGAGAACTTAAATGTTAAACCCAGCAAAACAATTACTGTACCATTAACGGAAAAAATAAGTTACATATTGCGCCCCAAAAAATAGATGGTACGTAAATACAATTCCATTGAAGTTAAATACTTATGCTACGTACACACGCAGACACCTAATCGTCGACACTTCTGTCTAGATTGCTCTACGGGGTGTTCACACGGTGTGGTGTATTTGTGGAAACTATTGCGTAGAGCAGTGTCACTAGAGGCAACACTAGACTGAAGTTGCTAGACTTCTCTACCATGTATCCACACGTGCCTTGAACAGTAGACACCGACACTTTAAAATAGAACCTACATTTTTTTTACCATGTCAAGAACAAGACGTCGTTTAGCGGCCGCGGTATTTATTAATTGTATTAAAAAAAAATCAATTATAAAAAGTGAACTTGGTTAACTGGGAACTGAGTTAAAGAGTGGATCGCAAAGAGAAATGTGAGTCACAATTTTCTGAAATGAATTTTATAAAAAATAAAATTAGAAATAGGATGACGGACGAATCAAGCTCTGGATGCGTACTTTTAACAATAACAAATATATTCCAGATATAAAATCCTTAAAATCTCATATGCAGCAACACATTAAAAACAAATGTTTATGTCTATTTGTATTTAAATTACTCTTAATAAATTATGACAGATGTAATTTTTAAAATCATACCATATTAATAAAATTGTTTAATAAAAATGTTTCTCTCTTTGTTTATTGAATTATAATAATTGTTTTCTCGAGTGCGAAAGGAAAAGAAAAAATATAAAATAAAAAGCAAAAAAAAAAGAGAATAATACAAGAATGATAATTTTAGTTAAACCATTTTAGTGTGGCACGTTAGTTATCTCATAAAGATTATTTATAAGTTTGTGGCACGGACAATGAAAAAGGTTCGCCATCCCAGCTCTAGGCAATAAATTTCCACCATGCCGGTACACCTAGCTCGAGTCTCGACACGCCGAAAATCAAGTGTTCCCACAGCGGTCTACCAACTTGCGACAGCCATGTCCAGACATCAAATGTCCGATCTAGCGACACAGCTCTAGATGGTGTACATACGACGACACTCGATCTATAGACTTTATCTAGACACTAAAGTGTCTCCGTGTGTACGTAGCATTAGAGCTTACACCTCGAAAGGTGTCCTATTTAAAGAGCAGCAGTGGCATTTTGTATTTGCCGTAGACCATCTGGTAAAACTTGGGAACTGAAACTGAAGACGATGCTTTGATCATACTTAACGATGGTAAGACCTATAGTCACTTACGCAACCTTGTTGTGGTGATCACAGTGAAAGAAATTACGGCGAAAAACAAGTTGCTACACCTGTAACGATTGATCTGTATGGGAAAAACAGGTGCTATACATACCTTCCAAATTGTAGCATTAAGGCTATGCTAAATCTTCTTCCTCTACACTTACAAGGAAGAAAATATGTGATGCTAATTGCCTTTAGAATGCAGTTGTATAAGAAGTTAAAGGAAATGTCAACAACAACTACTGTCCAAACTGACAGTTTAATGCCAGGTCAACTTAACTGTGAACCACCGTTTGAATTAATCATGTCGAACCGCCAGTCATAGAGCTCGGGAGAGCTTAGACTAGAAAGAGGATTCCTTGTATGCTATACGGATACATCCAAAATAAACAACGGTGTTGGTATAGGTATTAAAGGCCCTGGAGTAAGGCTGTTAAAAGCCTTTGTTTAAACTACTATTATTTTTCAAACAACGGCTCATACCATAAATGTCTTTACTCTGGCATGCCTTGTAGAAGACTACAATAGAACGAAAATATATATTCAGAGTGTTCCCAAACTGCCTTAAAATCTTCAGGTAAACTTTTTTAACAACCGATATAGACCTCAAAACTGCAAACAAGAACTTCCCATCGCGCTTAGTTTCCTCGTAAGAGCCAGTTAAAGAATCTGATACTTGGCAACACTGTTGAAGCTCAAGAACCTCCTTTTCTAAGTTATTATCTCTAACAGTTCTTGTCGACCTCTATCCCAATTTTGAACAGGAAGGATATTTCCAGTTTCTCGAAATCTGTGATTTGCAGCTCGGGTTACTACGTGGCTCGGATGTCTTCTATACGGACAACGCTGAGCGTAAACCCTAGCAGCCTCATTGCAGTTTCCCGCATATTCCGCAAGAATCTAAATCATATCCACGTACTCGTTTATAGCATATGCCATAATGATGGTCAAGACACAAGTGAGCTCAATAACACGAATTAAAGGCGAATTTAATGCAGAATTCGTAATGTCAATTCAAAATTGATTTACTTCACACACGTGTAAAAACGTAAACAAGAGTTTAAGTTTCCTCATTAAGCAAATACATGTGTCACGCCTATTTTAATTTATGAAAAATAAATTGGTGAATTGTAGAAACACTCTCGATGCTACTGCTCAGGTAGAAAATTAATAACTTGACAATGTTAGTATCCCGGAAAACCCAATCGAAGAAGGAGTGGATTCTAAACAAATAAATTATAGGCGCCACCGACTTATAATTTACTAACATCGTCCGAGGTGCAAGATGGGAAGTCGGACCCTCAAGATGGCTAATCACTTACCTTATCTCTCGTATCTCTCCTTAGGTAAACTAAGTTCTTTATAATCGTCAATAAATAAAAGACAAGTTGCAACTAACTTCGTTTAATTTCTAATTAACACAACCCCACAAGTATAATTAAAATAAACCAATCCCAATTTTACGTAATAAAGAATTAAATAAAATTTTCGGGTGAAACTCAAACAACTGAAGGACTATGTTTGCGCTTATTGGATCATCATAAGATTAAGATTCTAGCGCAAAATCACGTTACGAGAGGCCTCCGCGAAACGAAAGGCTGCGCGATCATAACCGACCAAATATAGAAAAATTCAACCTGAAAACGCAATTCCGTCCCACTATTGGAGCACCCTATATACAAACACGTAAAATTGTTCCCCAATACAATAACTTTGATAATATAATAATAATTAAGGTCTATATATATATATATATATTGAGATGAATAATAGTGACTGATTATTGATAAATAAATGAAATTATAAATTACTTTAGATGTTGTGAAATACAAATTTTTTTAACGTTGAGCGCCAGGCTAAATATGAAATAGCCGATATAAGTTTATTCAATATATACCAATTTTATACCACGGTCGTTAGCTCGGTACAGCATAAAAATCACCTCAGATAGTCGGTTCTGAATGTGCCAAACTTACTTACTGCGCATGACATACATTGGTTAAAATGAATTTCTTTATCTGTCTTGCTATCTTGTGATCACAATCGGCTTGTGCTAAATGAATAATTTTCTAAGTATACCAAAACACTTTTAAATCATCCACAAAAGGTAAGAATTGACGTTCACAGGTACGTGTACATATTCTTCTTACTATAGTTATCGTAATTCGTACCTTATAGGTTATTGTTTGACTTACTTTGGAAATATCAGGAGTAACAGCAAACTAGGCTCTCCAAGATGCACCCCAGGAAGCAGTTCCCGACGTCTCGTGAATATTCTTCTATTGGATACTTGTTATTGCAGCTAGGAGTTCACAGGTACGTTGTTCATTTAGGTAGATATTCAAACACTTTGTTATATGAGATTAAAACTTTTATTATATAGAAGCAATAGCGTTTAATATAGTTTTACAATTTTTATTTTACAAAAGACCAAAAAATTTTATCTTCATTCTATTTTTTTCTTGTAAAAACATTAATAATAAATAAAATCTCTATAGATACAATACATATATACCAGAATTTTGCAAGCAAGTAACTTTGATTTTTAGATTAATTTTAAAATCAAATTTAAACATATAAATTAATTATAAAGTTGTTAATATATTTCTGACGCCACTTATAACACATAATTTGATTTCAGGGACACAATCAGCACTTCTCAAAGTTCTTTTTTTTAAACCCATATCAGATCTCCAAACTGCTACAAAGAAAAAATCCTTCCGGACAGCTTCAATTAGTTTCATTTATGGTGATTAATGAATTAAAATCCTAGAAGCTGGACCTGAATTCCATTTATAGGCAAGTCATGTCACCTTTTATAATATCTTGTTGTGTTGGTTACTTTTTTATAAAGAAGATTTTAAATATAAGTCATTCTTTGTGTACAGGACACCATAGCATATGCCTCAACTGCAATTCCAGTCAAACAAGTAACAACTCTGCTTTTATGTGAATCTAAAGAAAACTTCCACAAAAGAAACAACCCTTAAGATGTGATTTAATATGCATGTTTATTTTCCTTTATTTTATATTAAAAAAAAAAAAATAAAAAGTTTTAATTACGCTTACGCAAAAACCATCTCAATATATTATATATTTATATATATTATATATATTTGCTGTGTAAAACTGCCTTTTACATAGCTGTAAATAATAATTTTATTAAACGTTCGATAAATTACCAAACTAAATTCCACGGTTGGTTGCGCCCATTTAGTTAAAATTAAAATATTATTTATCAAACGCAAGAAAACTTAAATTTTTAATCTTACATCGGCATATATTCTTTATAAAACATCTCAAGCGTTATTATAGAAATATTTAATTACCGGCTGGTTCACCTATGATAGCTTACCTATATACAATCTTGAATTATAAATTAAAAAAGGAAGATAATACCTGCGAACTCATACTTTTAGATATCAAACGGTTCTTAAAGCACTATACCACAAGAATTCTGACCCTTGATGTCTAATATCCAAATTTCATGCGACACTTGTTGCACCAGCTAATCACGGAATGACCATTATAGAATTTTTAAATTTGATCAGCTTCCTTCACAACATGTGCTGACATCCCAAGTGAAAACACTTCAATAACGTGCCAGAAATGCATACCAGTACTACAGGTAGAAATTGTACAATATGAATTAAGTAAGAAATCATTTTTAACTAATTTTTATTAAATTTTTTCCCAGGAACTTTTGACGGTTAAATTAAAAAAAAACACTTTCGATTCAATTAATATCAGGTAAGTTTTATTATATTACTAAATTAAACACTTGCACATTTAATTTATCTTTGGCAAATTTAAATTATAAGCTTGTTTATATTAAAAGGAAAACAAATAACAACTGCAACCTTTCAATTACATTATAAACAGGGAAACTTAAATAAAAATTAACAAAATTATAACAATTTACATTTCAGGGCTCCAATATTGCCCAGAATATCCCAACTTCATCGTCTACATGGAACATAGACGTCCCCATCACTATTCACTATCGAATATCCACAAACACCTCACTTTGATAACTGATAAGTCACATCGTAGGACATTCCGAAGATACGAAAATACTTCTTATTCTAATAAGGTTTACATTTACGAATTATAATAATAATTACCTTTCATATAACATGATTTACATAACAACCAAGTTAATTAATCTCAATTTCAGATACAATCTGGATTT
>JABXWE010009768.1:0-20705 GCA_014611495.1 Limonius californicus
TAATCTTTCCTTTTGATGAAAGAACCAAATTCCCTTTCTATGGAAGTTATTTCATCATTAGACGATCCTAAAATTAATTCGCGGTATTTATGTATTTTCGATTTTGTGTTTTAATCTCAAGTTACCTCTTTTTTGTATAGGCCTTTTTTTATGAGAAATATCTTGATCCTCATGTGCATTTTCTCCAGTCTCATCAAAACCAATAAGTAGTACGGCTTATAGGCTCACTAAAAAACGCAAAGAAAAATGTTGGCGATCTAGCACGGAAGTGTTTTAATAAAATAAAAAATCAGAGAAGATAATAATAGGAAATGATTAGTTAAACACAATAGCTTTTGCGTGGTACATCACTGAAATTATCCCTGACGATCTTTAATAAAAACCAGCCCTTTATTTGTCGCAGTGAAAGCATAATGGGTATTGGTAAATAAATTAGAGATATTTTAAAATTACTTAAACTTGAGATACCTCTTTCATGCGAAAATTGCTTCTTTTGGGAAACTTCAGGGTCACTATTTTCAATCTCTGTACAATCTATGAAATAGTTAATATTCTATAATTGTGCACAAGATGAAATTTATAAATTTAAAATTGAACTTACCCTCGTTTTCATATCGCAATCATTCTCGGTATTTTCCAAATTAAAAACAACATATTTATCGTGAGATGAGCTCGCCTTAGGTAGTTTATCTGCCACGTAGGGTTCGCGGAAGGGTTTATTAGAAATAATTGTATAATCGTTTGTGGGAACTAAAATTGTAAAATATTAACTTTTTGTGTTGGACTCATTTCTAACATCACTAATGTTAAAACTATATTATAAAGTTGTTTTAATTTCTGATAACACAGCGGAGGCAATCTTAAACCTGATAAATTTGTAATAGCTTTACCATCATTGTCACTTTCCACGGCATATTCTAAATTGGAATTAAAATTAATTTCGGCCAATGATTTTCTCGTATACTCTAATGAAGTTGACCTCTTTTCCGTGATAAGTAACAATTTTGAAACTTTTGCTGTTTTGTAAATATCTATAGGTAATCTGGAAATAGAAACCGCGAAAACGACCTCTGAGTAATTTTAATTTGTATATCGAGAATAACACATACTTATTATCGGGTAAAATATATTTTCCTCTGTGTTTTAGCAGTAGATCTATATAATTTTGTAATATTTTTGGAACTAAGATTACTACTTTTCGAGATCGCTTTCCGTTATTAATGATCCTCTTGTATTTTGTTGTCAAAATTTTTTCTGTTTCAGTTAATATATCTTGAAAATCGGTAAATCTACTTTTATTTTCATTGTTATAATCCTGTATCTTTAAAAACTGAACATCTCCGATACACCTTCTATTAAAAAGTATTAGTAACGCTAAGGTACACTGCACCAATGATGTGTATGCTTTGACATCGGCTTTTTCTTTGGAAAATATATTTTCACATTTACTTGCAATTTTCATGCATTCTTCCCTAAATATTTTAATATCATTGACTAAAGGTAAAAGTAGAGGTTTATTCCACTTTTTTCCTGTAAATCTTTCTGTGCTAGAGAAGATATTTCTAAGCTCCATCGCGCTTCAATAGTTTTTTTTTTAAATCCTTTATGTTTTTTATCCACTCCCTTGCATCTGTTGAGGAGTTACACTTAAAACCTTTACTTTGCTTTAAAACTAAATGCATGAGCTCATCACAAACTATTTTGCAATATGAACATGGATGATAATTTATTTGTACATCCTCATCCGAATCTTTAGTTCGGTTTGGTCGCACCGTACCGGCTATATAAAGGTCAAAATTTGTTGCGTTCCTCAACAAAGAAAGTGCTTGCCGCCTTCCCTTCCTATTTTTCGGATATTGTAATAAACCTTCTACTTCGCGTTCTAAATGCCTCAAGAAATTTTTTGATATTACATCTTCGTCACAGAATTTATCTCGAAATTTTTTTTATGATTTCTTCGTTTCTGGAAAATGCAAAATGTTATTTAACAAGGCATCAATGTTCTTATTGCCAATTAAAGTAGTTTGTATTATTTGCAAACCCTGTCAAAAGGTACCATACTTACTCTCATTTGCTCAGAAAGAAGTTGGCTATTTATTTCATTACTAATACTAACTGTGCCAATTACTGAATTTCTCAGTTCACCACTGGTGCAAGTTGAAGATTCAGGAGCGTTATTCTCAATGTCCTTACCGCTGTCCATATATTCATTAATATCAAAATCTTTGTCTTTGATCGAATCGTCGCAAACAGTTTCGAAAATAACTGAATGAGCCTGTTCACTGTCGCTTTCACTGGTTTTATTTAAGAAATTTTCAATCTTCCTTGCTCTGAACACAATATTTGATATTATCTAAAAAGTTCAATTTGTTATTATTATACCATTAGCCAGTTTTTATATTTTGTTAACCTTGATTGGTTCCGAAGATGCCGATCATAATTTTTACCATCCTCAAAACCTATATCTGCCTCGGTAAGACTAGCACTGCTTTTAACGGTATCGAAATCAATGGAACCCGTGGAACACAAAGAAAGGCTACAATTTATAATGTTTTCAGCATTTAAGGGTTTTACATTTGTGAGCACCGTACCATCGTCTAAACTGTTTATTTCTATATCACCTAACTCCACAGGTTCTGCTAATGGCAAATGACTAAAATTGCTGTTGTTTAACCAATCCTAAAATTTTTCATTCAGTTATTGTCTTCTACTTTTTTTTTCTTACCTTAATTTTGCTTACACTATTCTCCTTCTGCTATTTTGATTTAGTAGAAACTAGTTTCTGGAATAAACAGTTCATGGAAGGAATACCTAAGCCCTTACGGAGAATAATAGTTTGTTATCTATGAAGAGCTAGTGTCGAATTTGAGATCATTTAGACACGTTTACGGGGCGGCTATAAAGTGTCGAATTTAGCAACAACCAAATTTTGGAATTCACTTCATGAAAACTGATATAGCAGGAATTGTAGTAAGCATATTACTAAATTAACTTATGGTTGTTGGTTGAACTTATTAAACATTACTGCAAAATCGGCTTAAATAATTTTCTTTGTCCCACAATTTCAAAAATAACATTCGTGACCAACGGTGCTTTTTCTGGGATTGTTTGTCGTTACATAATATAGGGAATCCCGAAGAGATCGATCAATATTAAGTTTTTCTGAAGTTTCATCACATTTCAGTCTAATTTTCCTGGGCTATGATATCACATACAAAACGCACAAACTTCTTAATCATATGCGAACCTACTAGGTAAAATTATTTTTTCTGTGTTAAAACGTCTAACTACAGAAACTTAGGGGGTTTTAATATAGTAAATTACAATAAGGGGTTTTTATTTAGGAAAGTATAATCTTTTTATATAACTAAAAATATTGTTATTATTAGTGTAATATAAAAGATACGAGATTTGAACGTGGTAAAATCGACGTGTTCGAATTAACACCGTACGTTTGGGAGTTATTATTTATAAATTTCGTTTAACCATATTATTTATTTATATTTATTTCATACTGGTTTATTTAACTACGTTGCATTTAAAATGTTCCATCACTAAATATTTTAAATTTCCCACTCCACTGGCCAAGATTTAATGAATGCTCAAATCTCTCAGTCCGCTGCTCTAATGTAATATTATACCGTAGAACAAAGGCGATGTTGCCGTGATTTCGGAGGTGACAACAGGCACTCCGTACACCGGAGGTGACTTCGTATTGGTCATACCGAATTCGGAGGCGACGGCAGCGCCAGCGATATACACTCGAACTAAAAGACAAATTTGTAGACATCGGACGTACTAAGTCACCTCCAGGCAAATTTTCGGATACGGACTGCTGAGCACCTCTATTATCAGAAAAGCTAACAACTATGGTGATACGTTGTTACCTCCAAAATCGGAGGTCATAACGTAATTTTGGAGGTGGCAGCATACAATCAGTACATATTTCGGAGGTGACAGCTTAACAGGCATCAATATATATATATATATATATATATATATATATATATATATATATATATATTGTAATGGAATTTAAGATTGCAGTTCTTTTAGTTTAGTCGAAGGGTTGCTTACGTAATATCAACAATTTGGGATTCGGTACATTATTGGTAAATCAGAATGAGTCTTGCCGGATCACACATGTATTATTATGCTGGTGATGAATTTAAACCGATTGCAAGCCAAGTTTGAGCCTATTACAAAGATAACATTTAATAAAATGAGAAGGCTTCGGATGGAGGATTATATTATATGGAATGCAGGAAGTTGATATGTTGATGGACATTTGGTGTACTATGGTGAGAACATTTAAGTGGACAGAAATAGCGTATGAATTTGTGTTGGGACATGCGGGGTTGAAGTGCTTTGGTCGAGTTGTTCGTTACTTGTGAACTGGTTGTTTGATTGACTTGGTTCACATTTGGATTGTGTCGTACTTATGGAAAAATATATAAATATCATAATGTTTATTATGTCTGACAAGATTATTATTTATTTATTTAGAAACAAGTATCCTGGTGTTACATTTCCCTTAGTAATTTGGCTGTTGTTTTTGTTGTTATGATAAATATAAAAAAATAATTGAGAGAGAGAGTAGAATTTTTGAGAGCTTAGAAGAAAAATATTATTTTAATTTAATGCGCTTTAAAAGAATTGTATTATTAAGGAGTTGCATTACAAGTAAACCGTTTTGATAATCTGAAACTGTTTTTTTTTATCAAGTACTTGGTTGGTACATTCAATTATAAAATTGGTGAAGAAAGCTGGACAGCACTGTGGGTACCTGACTTCGGGAACAAAGCAAATCGCCGTCTCACTTGCCTGGTTAAACAGAAAATGGGAAGGAGTAAGGAAACACGGCATGTAAATCTGTCTAAATGTCAGAAACAGTTACATTGAGGTAAATCCACATTTAAGTATCTAGTTTGCATGATCAGAAGAGACAGAGAGCCGAGAACTTCTGTAGAGGTTCAATTATTACCTTGTGCACGTTTTATTATCTTATACATAGGTCAGCTGAAGCAGGGCGATGTAATTCGTACCAGTGTGGTAATCCATGTGTGTATTTGTACTTACACGTGTTGATTATTAATACTCAAATTATAAGGATCAATTAAAAGTGTACCGACACCCAAAGATTTATTTCATAGCTCTTCGGCTGAGTTAATAGTTAGCGAGTTGTTTTGGTGGCAAGAAAGTAAATTCATTGTCTGGCGCCCAACTACAGGATTTATAAAGACTTTTATAAAATTGAAATACCATCTAAGATAAGATTTAGATCTTGCAGGTTGTACAAATAAATATAAATATCAATTTTATTAATTTTCAAAACTGCTGAGTTAATAAATTAATTGTCTAAATTAAACTGTCAGTGTCAATCTGAAAAATTTATATGTATAATAATGTCAGTCCCAATGTGGGGCATTTCATATATGACAATATATATTACATTTTTATTTAGTGGCTATTTAATATGAATTTCCAATATGTATTTAATTATGAATTTAATCCATATGCTTCTTTTTTTCTTTAAAATACATTAATTCACAAAGAAGTTACCAAAGAAATACAATTCTCTGATTAGATTGAATTGTGTTTCTAGTTTTCAGCGTTTGTTGCGCTAAATAAATATACATCACGGATGTAATAAAAAGCATAATGATAAACGAATATAACAGCCGCAGCACAAAATAATAATAACGAAATATGCACAACTTGAATTGGAACTAGAATAGAATCGACCTCTCTGTAGTAGTGCCGGTGGAAGAGTACTGGTCTTGTTGGGATGCGCTTCTGAACCCCTCTTGCATTCCTAGCGGACGTGACATTATTTTGGAGAATGCTGATTCCTCTCGGAAAATCTGGTGGCTATAGTAACGCATTCCGTAGATCCGAGGAATTTACGGACACGGTGAAATCCTTGGAACTTACCGCTACAAGTTGTAAAGCACAAACTCCCATCGGTCATGGAGCTTCATTTTTTAAATATCTTGTAAGAACTTGTATAGAATCATTCAACATTTCTCAAGTAATTCAAACATAATTCTCAGCAGGAGCAAATAATTAAGGAATTTATAGGAGTGTCGCAATTCCTCGAATGTTACAGAAGTAAGTATTTTAAAATAATATAAAATTATATCAAATTTAATCAACTATAACTATATTACAATAGTAAATTTTATAAACTGTATTGCTTAGATAAAGACACTCCTTTTGTTTTCCACAGCCAACCTTTACGGAATATTTTGTTTTTCATAGTGTATTTTTTCTACTGGACCGAACGTGTAAATGGTACGACAGTTCATAACAGATAATTTGTAACATACATTTTCGAGTGCACTATCCTAACCTATGTTTTTCTGGCACAGTCGTTCATTGAGTTTAACATAAACAATTTTTCAATTCTGTGCTTGGTAGTTCTTCTGGCAAATTTTTGTTACCATTTAAAATGTTTTAAACTAGAAATACTTATTGACTGTCAGTATGGTACAAGACGCTGTTTGCTTTATTTAAAATGGTATATTTTTTAAGAAATTTATATGTAATGACGGACAATGCCAAATTTTAGTCGATAGGTAAAAAATTTAAGGTAACTAACCGATAAAAATTCAAAGGTCCGGTAGTGTTTGATAAGATTATTTTATACAACCGGGTATTTGGATTACTTAAATGTAAAAGCGATGGTTTTTATTTCCTACAGCCTGGTAGTTTGTGTAGAATTTTGTAAAGCGTTTCGTAAAGTTTCCTTTTCATTCATTCATTACAAAATTTCTAGTAGTGGATAGAATTAAAATACATTTTTAAAATAAAAATGAGTGTATATGTATCCTCGATGTGATTTTTTCCAATATTTGGCGCACCATATTTTTTATTTCTGGTTTTGCTGTAAAGTCAGAAGTTTCTTTGTTTACTTTATGTATCAATTTCAATTGCCGTTATCCGAAATAATAAATAAATAATTCATATAAGAATTGTAGACCAATATTTTTGGCCAGTGTTATTGTTGCCTTTCTAATTACATTTTTAAAATAATACATATTGAATGTCCACTTTTCAATAAATGTAATGACTTTGTTCTGACCAGTTAATGCATAGCAGTTACATTTAGTTCGTTACAAGCAATGCTAGCTGATAAATTCAGTTTAGACGATATCAAAATATTCGATGTAGTTGTCATACGATGTAAGAAGTTTAGCATATCCTTTGGTCTAATTTTGACAGTTAACAATCGTACGTTGATGGAAATTGTTTAAGGTTTACTTCAATTTCCTGATTTTCCTAATTAATTTGCTGTATTAACGCACACAGGTCGCAACAAAAGGTAACATGATCATATTTAAGAAACCATTTGTATAATGCGGTGCTTCATAGCTTGGACACCTTTTATTAGTTACCCTATTGCACAATATTGCGAAAGATGTATGTTTTAATTACTTCACTTTTCTTGTGTAGAACATGGCACCAAAAAAGGGGCGAACGAAAAAAGAGGAAGAACCGGAATCGGGCGACGATTCTGATGAATATAGAAAGAAACGTGATCGAAACAACTTGGTAAGTAAAAAGTTGACAATTATAATGTTCTAACACCATAACCTACATTTACTTACCTATGTATTGACCTGCAGATCCTGGTAAAATAGCTTAATACAACTTTTTGTGTTGTTAAATCTAGGCGGTAAAACGCAGTCGTATCAAGTCAAAGATGAGAACACAGGAAACGATGAAGAGAGTTAACCAGTTAAAAAGCGAAAATTCTGTTTTGGAAGAAAAAGTGAAAAATCTGACAAAAGAACTAGGTTTCCTTAAAGAGTTGTTTTTGGCACATGCGGGAAGTACTAGTGACGCATCAAAATTTGAAGGAATTGATTTGCAGAAACTACTCTCTGATAGTGGAGACGGCGGAAGCACAAATTAATATTTTTTTTATGTGATATTTTGTAAAATTGTGAATGAAATTGAATCGGTCATTTCAAAAACCACCTAAGTCAATTTTTTGCAAATTTGAGCATTTACTATAAACCACTTCTACGGGGATATTTACATTTTCTGTGTAAAAACCGCACAAGTCCCATAACACATGAATTGTCTACTTCGGTCTCGAATGCATTTTTCACTGTAAAAACCACAAGTCGGCGACTTGCGTTGTTTTTTCGCTCTACTGGAAAATTAACTATTTTGACTTACGTGGTTTTTGAAATGAACGATTCAATTGTAGTTTGGTGTATGATCATTCTGAATTTCATTGTTTCAAACTGTGGCTATAATTGTAACTGAATAAGATTTTTAAGAGTTAATATATATTTTTTTAATTTTGTAGTAATTTTGGGTAGGTAAGGAATTTGTTGTGTATTATAAAATTATTTATCTATTTATAACTACCCTATTCACACTAGTATGATGAATTACCGACACTATAATTGGGAATGCGTGTCTGCGTTTCTGTGCAAGTCGAGGGATTATGTGTAATAAAATACATTGTCGTATAATTTTGAATTCTCACTTTACAAATGCGGGTTGCATTAGCCACAGTTAATGTTAATTAAGTTGTATCAGAAATTTTACTGTTTTAGAACGTTGGAAAAAGGAACAAAATTGCCTATAATATGTTAATTATACTTGAGAGCACTACTTTCAGTGGAACAAATTTTATAATAGGATTACATATATTTTTTTACATTTGTAGATTTTCGTAATATTTTTCAATTCTCAAAAGAACGGCTGATTTTCAGAAATTTAAGGTGCAGATTAATTAAACTTGCAAGTGACATCTATTGAAAACTTATTGCCTTGTTTAGCTGTTCAATTGTGAAGTGGAGAATATTTTTATAACTTGTAGGAATATAAAAGCATCAAAAAAGTTTTTAGTGTAATATAGCTTTAAGTTAATTATCTAATTTTAAAGTAGATCGTTGATGTGTATTAAGTACAAGTATTAAAGTATTTTTTTTAAATATGTCTTGACTTTGTATCTGCTAGAGAAATTATAGGAATTGTTTGTTTTAACCTCGCTACCAAACGATGTTGACATGTGTGAAATGAATAGTTCTCTGTAGCAGTGTATAGTATTTAGGGAAAACATTTTTTTGTGCAAATACAACGGGTTTGGAAAAAGATGTTGATCACATATGGAAACATTTTGTAACATCATTTGAATCTAGGACTGGGGAGGCTCAGTGGTAAAACAGCCAAGCTTTGGATATAATAGTCCAAATGCTTCCCGGTTCGAATCACCCCAGGGGTCGGAAATGTTTCTAATTCCTTGGGTGGTTGGTACTGGGTTCCGGACTTCATTTGCCATTGGGGATCAAATTAATGGCACTCCTCGTATTAAGGTCACATTACAGGAGTAACAAAAACATCACACACCAGGCAAGTCAAATACAGTTTCGCACTAGCATGGTAATTTGCAGAGTCGAGCCCTGTTGTGTGTAGCACATACTAGCTTAGCTTTGTCTCGCACCGCCTCAACACTGCTCAAGCGGTACAAACGAGGATCACGATTATGAAATGAAATGAAAGATTTTAATCTGTGTAAAAATATACAATTTATAAGTAATTTCAGTACTTTTGTTCTTTCAGCGCGCTTTATCTGCAAAGTAAGTATGGTTTTCCACATAATCATGGGCGAAATGGATTTAGTTTAATTAAATTTTGGATTTTTAATGAAGCTACAATTTAATTTCCTATCATATTTATAGAACGTACAATCATATTTATGTTCTTTAAATTACGTAACATTAGTAAAGGGATGTTTTGAAGATGAAACTACATACCACCAGTTTGCTTTTGTTAATTCTATGTAACTATTAAAATAATACTGTGATAAATATATTTTATGATTGATATGCTGGTCCATGTATACAAAAAAGTAGTACTCATTTTGTCAGGCTTCAAACGACATGAAAAACATTGTAAAACTCTTTGCTAGCTAGTGGTAGTGGGACCTGCGCTTATGGTTTTTGTTTTGATTAGGCGAGATATAAGACGTGGATTTCCAAGCAACTCGATGCACTAAAGTTCTTGGCTTATTGTACACCCTAACTATGAATTGTGCCTGTCTGGGGTAATTCCAACTCCAGTAGTCATTTTTATGTGGTATGGAACCTATGGCTTTACTTTTTATCCTGTAGAAGGCTCACTTTCAGGTTTTCCTAGCTAGAAAAATCTCACCGATCTTGGCCGGATTCCGACCCGTGTCCCTTGGATTCATAGGCAAGTGCGCTAACTACTGCCTGTGCTTAGTAATCAATCTGACCTTGGATAATTTTTACATATCCATTTAATTAGATTAATCAAACTCTTCATAATATTTTAAATACTACATGACAGTTTAGCATTAATTTGTGCCATATTAACTTAACACTGAAATTAGGCATGTGCGTGTGAAACAGTTTGTCGAGTATCTGTACACTGTCAAAGCAATATGCAGCTATTGCTTCTGTAGTATTTTTCGTTATAGAAACATAACAAAGATCAAAACAGAATTGCATAAAAAGCAAGTCCAATACCAAAACTGTTTTAGGTTGTCACATACAAGTACATAGTTACGGTACAAAAACTGTCAGAGTGCCAAGCACAAGGAAAGTGTGCTAAAGGCTACAAGCAAGGGCGTATTCATCTTAAAAAGGAAGGGGGAGAAGGCAGCTTTCTGAAACCAACTTCTTTCATAAGGGGGGGGGGGTATGCAATAATACACAATTACAAAAGAAAAACACTATTTATTAATAAAATTAATTTTGACAATAGTTTGCGAGGATTAGTTGCAAATTTTCTAACTACAGCTTGCACTAATTGTTCCTTGTTTGCGAAAACCCATTGACAATGAATCCTTAGCATGGCTAACCCATTGAACATATTTTCACCAATAGTGCCATGTTTTAAATCGGCGAAGGGAGCTGTGATTAGACGCTCTATAAGTAGTGCTTGTTGTGCAGGACCGTGAAACAAAATTTGTAGCGCCTTTCTAATGGTTGGAAAAAACAATTCGCTCTTTCTTAAAACCTCGATGATATCTGGCGCTTCTTTTACCTCATTCCACATTTTGAACCACAATTCCCTTTCTCCTTTGATGCCTTCCAAATTGTAAAAAATTGCACAAGTTGAAGTACCTACCTACTTTCATTCCATTCCTCCAATGTTACTCGGATGGAAATGTGTCAATGAAAATGCAGGCCATTTGTCTGCAGAAAATCTGACTTCTAAAAATGATATGAAGGAATTCAAGTAACGAATTATTAGGGAGCTTCTCCAAAATTTGGATGAATTTCCAGCTGGAGGGTCGCTTCTATGCATTTGTCGGTCAGGAACGCGAGTGGCGGTTATATCAACAAATAAATGCTTTGCAATGTCGCCTGCTTCTTTCAAAACGTCAGCTGTGACGTTCTCCGCATCTTCCTGATGCTCCCTTAGCATAACGAGAATAGTTTGAATATGCTGGTTAGCTTGAACTATGTCAAGTGCCTTCAATTGAAGTGTATTTGCTACGGGTTCCAGTATAGAGGAATACTTCGTAATTAATACTACCGACACAACAAATGAAGATCTGCATGCCGCTGTATGCATTTGATATGCATTTTTTCTTGTTCCTGCATTACCCTCTTCAGCTAATGTCTCTAATGCTTCAACAATATCGACGAAGTGATCCTTAAATGCTGTTGTACTTCTGTGACCATTCTCAACCTTGTTGGAAGGGTGGCAGCTGCCCCCTCCCCTGGATACGTCCTTGGCTACAAGCACGTGGTAAGACGAGCAAGGAAAAATTACGAAAATGTTATATGGGCTGTGACTGACGTCTAAAAAGCAGAGGCGGTGTTTGTCACCGGTATGGGAATTGCGTGAAGTTTCGTACTGATACAAAGTTCTGAATGATGTTGCAGCAGACTGAAATTGCAGAACAGTAATTTCAAGCCCCTAAATATAATACAGTAATAAATAGTAAGTAAGACAATAATCCAATAAGCTTATTAAACCTCTTAAAGCTCTCTGTAGCTCAAACATAAAAGTACATAAAATCCTTAATTAAAAAGAGCGACCATACGACGATAATTCCCGACAGTTTCTTCAGCATAGGTCACAGCTATCACGGTTGAATCTGTGACAGAAAAATCATAGTTTGGCCCATGTCTACCTTGTAGTTAGTAGGCAAATTTGGTAAGCGGACAGCTGTTATAATAACAACAAAAGAATGTAATAAGAAGGTATTACTAGTTTACGAGGTACTAGAAACTGTAACAAAATAAGTACTGTCTGTTCTGATTCAAAGCAACTAAAATTTTCTTCAACACATATCTCTGCCTATAAACGTCCAGAATTGGGAATCTATCTTCGCATTTTATTCAGTCAGATGCGTGTATATGTTCATTTTTTAATTGAATCATAAAATCGCAAAAAATCTAACGCATAAAAATACTAATGGAGTACTAAATAGTTGCGGATGACCGCGATGGCATACTACTTAGCGTTATTCATCATAAAAAATAGTTTAATATTCTTGGAATCCTGTTTTTATAGACAAACACCTTAAATTTCAAAACAAATAATAATACGGTATCCCCAGTACTTCGGTGTCTTAATTAACATGGCAACGTATTGTCTGTTTAGTGAGACTTGATAAGAAAAAAAAATTATGGAACGAAAATTTGTGGATAGCTACTCTTTGAAAGTTGCGGCATAAATTATCACATTTTCATGCAATTTTTATTTACTAATACCGGCCAGAGCTTGTTAGTTTGTTAGTCTACCGTCTTATGGATATGCCGCTAATATAAGCACTATGTTTAATCAAACAAGGGGTAATCATAAAAATAATAATACATATGTAACATATGTATACTACTTGCACTTGACGATTGTTATCCTTATCACCTTACATTCTGATAGTTGAAATTACAAAAACAATTCCCATAAATACCATTGGTGGCAGGTGAATTTTAAGTGTCCAATACAGAAAAATATTTATAGGAGAAACGTTGCTGATAGTGTTTTATAATACCGGTATATTCTGAACCTACGAACCTCGTATTATATACAGGGTGATTCGGGAGGAAACGGCAATATTTGGAGAATATGTTCGGGAGGTCAAGACAAGTAAAAAAGCCTAATAAACATGTGTCCGAATCTCAACCGTTATGGAGATATTAACGATTTTCCACTAATAAAACAACTTTGCCATGAGAAACAAAATCTATTATTATTGTAACCATTTTGACGTTCTCCATAATTTGCAAATTCTGGTGCGTTAGTTATTAGATCGTTTTGTTTTATCGACGTATTCATCGAGATGCCTGCAACATTTCCACATCAGGAATATGCTGACATGATATTCATTTATGGATACTGCAATGGATGCGCTAATCGTGCAGTTGTTGAATATCAGCATCGTTTTCCCAATAGAAGAGCGCCCCACAAAAGCGTTTTTCAAAGGGTCTTCAACAATGCACGTGAATATGGTATGTTTCCTAGTGCACGGATCTTATCGGAACGGGAAAATGGTCCAGATGTGGAGGTGCAAGAAGAAATTCTTGGTGTAGTGCAACGTAGCCCTGGAATAAGTACAAGGAGACTTGCAGCCCGTCTTCAAATTCCTCAAACTGCGGCATGGCAGACTCTTCGCAAGAATGGCCTGAAACCATATCACATTCAGCGTATCCAACATCTTGAAGATGGTGATTTTGCCCCAAGACTGGAATTCTCCAACTGGATACGTCAGAATCCTGGAATACACCGAAACATCTTGTTCACTGATGAAGCGCAGTTCACCAAGGACGGTGTAAATAACTCTCACAATGAGCACCGATGGTCGGATGAAAATCTACATGCCACAATCGAAAGTAACTTCCAACGTCGGTTCAGCGTAAATGTATGGTGCGGTATGCTTAACGATCAGCTGATTGGCCCTGTTGTGCTAGATGGTCGTTTGACGGGGGCAATTTATTTGCAATTCTTGGAAACTAATTTAACGGATCTTCTTGAGGATGTGCCTTTGGATATACGGCAAAACATGTACTTTCAACATGATGGAGCGCCTGCTCATTACAGCCTTGACGTTCGGGCTTACCTCGATGAGCGCTTTCCCCATCATTGGATTGGTCGAGGAGGTTCTCTCAATTGGCCGCCAAGATCACCGGACCTCACTCCACTTGATTATTGCCTCTGGGGATGGTTAAAATCTTTAGTTTATGCAACGAAAGTTGAAACAAGAGATGCACTGCTGGATGCAGGGGGTGGTATTTTTGAACATATGATTTAAAATTAATTTCTTGTAGTATGATATGTTATTTTTGATGAACAGATGTCAGTAAAATAAAGCCTGTAACTAGTAACTCGTGTTAAGTTCTATGAGTAGACTACCTTACCATTTTTCAACATATCTCCATAACGGTTGAGATTCGGACACATGTTTATTAGGCTTTTTTACTTGTCTTGACCTCCCGAACATATTCTCCAAATATTGCCGTTTCCTCCCGAATCACCCTGTATACCTATTGTATAAAATTTTCATTTGCATTTTTCCATTAATTGTACCCTTTGAAAAATATTGCTACGCCCACGCTACGTTTTTGCTCCCTTATTCTTCTCGTCAAGTGGTTTTGATTGAACTGCATTTGATTTTCAGAGAAGTTTTTATGGTATTACGAGGGTGGTTCATCATTTATTGTCTCGAATATAAAAGCAAATGACTTAGAGATTTGAAACAACTTTATTTCTTAAATAATTCTCTAAAAGGTAAAGGTAACTATAATGTAGAGCTTGAATCCTTTCCAAACCAGTCATTCACAGCAGCCGTCACCATCGTCCGAAAAATGTAAAATATAAATCCAGAGCTAAGCTTATATCCAAACTCAAGGCAAGTTCTAGTATCTTTCTATATTACTTTCTGTAAATATAGAAACTTTTAAATTAGAATTTTTAATAATCCATTCTCTTTGTGACAGATTTTTTGCAAAATACGAACAGGGCAATGTTTCAGACCAAGCAAGAAGTGATCTGCGTCTTAGTCTGCTCTATGTTACTGACCACAATGGAACCGAATTCCAAGATATCATCCAAATGTACGAGTATCCTTTAAAAAATGAAATTAATCGAACTTACGAATCAAAAAATCATCATAGGAGGGGAGACAAATATGGAATACTTAAAAATCATTAATAGAAATGGGCAAAAAATAAAAAATATAATAAAGTGTTTTATTAATAGGAAAATAATACATTAGAATAAACTATTCAAAAATAAATAGGGATATTGCAGTGTAAGACACTTAAAGGCAACACCAATTGCATATATAATAAAAAACTACCAAAACAATAAAATGTAACGTCTTTTTAGTAATGAACATGAAAATTACAACAAAGGTACGGTAAGAGAAGAAATTTAACAATATTGTAATGAAAATCGTTGTCTCTTTTCACTTTACTTACATTTATTAAATTCTAATACCGCGTGGCAACTCCTCTAGTAGTAATCACCTTGCTGGCATACTCTCAATGCAATTATCAATACGTTGTTTTGGAATTTGATGCCACAGTATCGGCAATACAACCCTCAGCTGTTGCACAGTAGTAGGCCTTGGATTGTGATGATCCAGCTGTCTCTGCAAAAGGTCCCGTGCATGCCCGATGGGCTTGAGGTCTGGAGATAGCGGAGGAAGAGCAAGATGGTTTATTTTCTCATCTCGAAGCATATCTAAATCAACCCGAGCACAATGCGGCCTTGCGTTATCGTCAAGAAAAACAAAATATTCCCGTTCAACAGCGTTGCGACGGTTCAGAACATGGTGCATAATGATTTCTTGGGCATAACGTTGGCCCGTGAGTGTACCATTAAAGATATAGAGGTCAGTACGCCACCCTAAAGAAATTCCAGCCCATACCATAAGACCACCACCACCAAAGGCAACGACTTGTTGGGTATACTGGGGTAATGTACGATGTCCGGCACTACGATATACTCTTTGACGCCGGCTATCATTGCTGAGACAATATCTGGACTCGTCCGAAAACAGTATATCATCCCATGCTGGCGCTTCTTGAAGACTACGTCTTGACCATTCCACCCGGTGTCTTCGTTGAGCCACAGTTCTTGCAGAACATCCCAGGGGGCGGTATGAGGTAAGTCCTACCTCAAACAATCGATTTCTCACAGTTTAGTCGGAAACTCGATTTCCTGTTGCATTCTAGAGCACTTGCTGTAGATGTCAAGTATTTGAAAAGGGGTGCATTCTTGCATTAATTACCCGAAGTTGATCCTCATGAGGTGTTGTGATGCGAAAAGATCCACCTTCAGGCCTTCGTGCAATCGCACCTGTTTTTCTAAGCTCTAAGCTTAAGGGCAAGTGAAATTACGCTCTGCATGGTTCCTAACATATCAGCAATAGAGACCTGGCGATCTCCTCTTTGGTGCATAGCAACCGCTAAATTTCGTTGTTCTATTGTTAAATGGTTTCTCTGCATTGTTGTTTATTGGTATGAACAGAAATGTAACACACTAATAAAAAAACAATGAACTACAAAGATCGTAAGAAGACAGGAAAGATTATTATTCAATCAAACACACGGTTAAACAATTGCAACTGGATTCGATTGTTTTTTGTTTTTTAATATCAGTTTACTTAAAAAATTTTATTTACGTGAAGATATGTCGTAGCTTAGTGGAGCGTATACATATACGCACTTGTAAATATGACTCTGATTATTACGAAACACGAATATAAAGTTAAATAATTTATTATGAACGATATGTTGGGTACATTTTCTAAAATGCCACTCGATAAGACAACAACTGGTGCATTTTCCATTAATACTTTCCACAAAACCTTTTAATGGTCGCCCAGCAATACTTTCCGTCTTATGAAACAATTTTTTAAATCAATTTAGTTGTTCTTGGAATTTTTTATAGTCAGCTAAGGTATTCGAAGATTGCTATCTTATAAAGCAGTTTTGTACTGAATACTTCCAAATCCCATCAATCTTGGTTACTTTTCAAGATAAATATTCATTTGTAAATGCTTTCTGTTATAACTTCGTGTACTATTTTGTAACCATAAAGTCAAGAGAATCTCAAAAACACTCCTGTATTATTTCCAAAATCAACCGCTTTTTTTCGTCGCAGACAAATCACAAACAACTGTGATACTGCACGATATAGTAATTATTGCTTGTGAGTATAACGGTTTACAAGTAGTTATCAACCGATATAGGAATCCACATATCCAACAACCGATGTACGTTAAACATACAGCTGCGTCGCCCGATTACGTTAACAACATTCGCCATCGACCTACTTGAATTTACTTTGAATAGCTTTTATAAAGTAATAAATAATCAAAAATTATTACACTCGTGTCTGTGAATCGAAATTTATATGGTTCTTATGAAAAAGTTGATCGCTTTTCCAAAAATGTATTGTGACAAAAATCACGATCACGAGATTTTATAATAAGCAGACGCTTTATTAAATAAATCTTGATTTTTAAATTGGGCAACCATAAATTTTATATTTTATGACGGTTCGTGTTTCCTATAGCCCCCCGCATTCTGTTTCCAAACCGCTCTTGGCTACCATCTCTTGAGAGAAAGGGGGACAAGCATAACAATAAGAAATGATAAACATATCAATAGAACTAAAAAAATATGTATTTGTTCTTTCATAATATGTTTTTAAGCTGATACAAATTTCTAAAACGATTCAAGATGAGCTCATCCCAGTTCGTTTATTTCGTAATCTTGTACTTTTTATGTATGTTCATGTATTGGTATTAGATATTAATGTAAATATTTACCCACTAGGTAAATTCCCATACTTTCAGTTACAGTATTCAAATGCCAGTTGTCACTCACTGCGTGTGTAACTACTATGTACGTAAACATGTAATAAGAGAATCCCCGATATTTAAATATCTCTTGTTTTGAAATTTTGTGTTAATGGTACAACTTCGATACTGACATATACTTTTTTTATTTTATTGGGTGTTGCTTATTTACAATCTACTCGTTATAAGTAAATGTTATGTAGTTATACATGACATGAGGGGGTTCGGCCAGCGCCTTTCTTCCCGATAACTTCACACTAGTCTTGGATGGATTATAAAGGTAAGTCTTGCGGCCATTGCCTTTTTAATCTTCTGGCGACGGTAGGTTGGTTGGAAAGATGTCCTATAAGTTGATTTCCATGCCCTGCTAAGTTGTTGGTGTACGCGCTTGCAATCCTCTGAATCTCGCTGGCTACGTATGGAATCCTCAGATCATTGTGGGGGGTTTCATTCGTGATATACCATGGAGCATTTGACATTGTTCGAAGGATCTTCGATTGACATCTCTGCAAAATTTTTGTGTGGGATGCCTTGGCACAGCCCCATAGTTGTATCCCATACATCCATATAGGTTTTAAAATGATTTTGTATAAAAGTAATTTATTCGCTAGGGAGAGTGGGGATCGCTTCCCTATTAACCAGTTCATTTGTTTAATTTTGAGGTCTATCTGTTTTCTTTTAGTTTTAATGTGAGTCCTCCAATTTAGCTTTTGGTCCAGATGCAGCCCAAGATATTTAACTTCGATCTTCTGGGGTATTATGGCGTCATTAATTCTAGATTGTGGACATAAAACTGATACTGACATATGAAAAAGTAAAATTGTGGCTGTTTGAGAAAATATAAAATTATAAAGATTTTGTGAAATATACGACATGCTTTATAGTTGATATTGATAATTACGAGCTCTATTTCGTCCATTATGTTGTCAACTTCCCACATTGACTTTTCTATTTTCTCCACATGGCCTACGTAGCTGCTCCAATTTTCTGGTGTCACTTGAGAATATGCTTGCTTGATTAAATTTTCAACGTCATTTGCCTTAAAAGTAGTATTTTTCGCACCTATATACCTTCTTCACATTAGTTTACAAAGAGAAATTCCTCATTGTATACCTATAACAAAACAAATTAAGAACTTATCATTATTATCTTGGTTGGTTAATATTATTTTTGATTGAGAACTTCTGAACACCTACCTCATTTCAACAAAATAAACTCGACGTGCTATTGTTAAGAGATTACGAATACTGGCAGCAATGTCATTTTTTGTTCCATAAGAAAACCATTGCCCTATCTTCTCCATGCTGCACGGCGACTCTGAAACTATATATATATAACTGAAACTATAGTAGCTACGCCGGACAAACATCGTCGAGGTTCAACCAAATGGGTGTGGCTATTCGAGAACCAGGAGGAGGTGAAAACAAGCATCGTCAACCACGGGAAGTGCCTCACACATCATCTCTGGAGAAGGTGTGCTTTTGAGGGAAGTACCTAGGGGAATCAACCGTGTAAAAATTCAATGTTTCTCGGCGTAAGATCAAACGCAGATCTTTCGCGCAGCAGTTCAACACACCAACGGCCGTAGGTGAATAATTTTTTCTCACGAATCCAATTTTTGTCACTACAATCATTTATTTACAGGGTGGTGGGCAACTAGCAAAGAATGATATTTTTCATAAAAATCTGAAAAAGAAATTGAATGCAAATCTCGATTATCGATTTGTTAATTGCAGAGTTATTTTCAGTCAAAGGTTTTGAATTAAGTTTCACACAATTTGGAAAACATGGATAACGTTATTGGTAAATCAAGTCTTTTTCTTCTTTTTCTCAGCTTCTCAGGGTCCATAAGCTGGACATAAGTCTCCTCCATTTATGGAGGGATGTTGGCATTTACAAGGCCGCGCTTGCCATTGCGTTCTAGCCAGGGGAGGTATGGAGTGGATGTGGGTTTTTTGTAGGATCTAGAGTTTTGGACGTGTAGAATCCCTCGGTGATTTGGAGGTGAGGGTGAAAGCACGGCTCGCGTGGGCAGGGTCGCTTCCCTGAAGCAGGCCTATCTCCGCCGGGATCGCGGAGAGTGTCTATCCGCTACCAAGGTAAATCAAGTGTTAAGTCTTAATAAAATTATAACTTTATTGTGTGGTCTACATAATTATTCACATAAGATAGTGGAACCTGCATATATTTTTATACAACCCATTTTACAAGTCATTGTTCATCTGATTTATAATTTAAAATGTTCGTATATTAGGTAGGTACCTTAATTCCGTTTAAGTGACATATGTTTCTTAAAATATTAGTCCCTAGTTATTCGTTATTAAGTGTCGTACGAATTAAAACGTATAACAACGACGAAGATATGTTTTTAATTTACGTTTACGATACACTCCCGCAGCGGGTATTACGGCATTCAGCGTAAATTAAAGCCATATCGCCCATATCTACTCTCTTGTTGTTGTTATAGATTTCAACTCTCACGGCATTTAATCACGAACAACTACTAGTATTTTAGGAAGCATTTGTAATTTAAACAGAATTAAGGTGCCCATGATTCCTAAAATATAAAAATTATATCGTATAATTACAAGGCGAACTACGAGCTGTAAAATGGGTTGCATAAAAACATATTTATAGGTTCATTATCTTGTGTGGATAATTTTATATAGTATACACCAAAGACATTCTTTATGGTAAAAATCCAAATTCCTATCGCTATTTTTTTAATATCTTGCAATATTGCATTGTTGCCATATACGAAATTTGTTCATAATGCCTTGATTGATTGATTTGAAAGAGGGAGATCTAGGACACGGTTTTCCGAGCATCTCTAAGCTAACTAAGAATTTTGTCTATCTGGGGTAATTCCAACTCCAGTAGTGATTTTTAACGTGTC